>PVIH01015936.1:0-47548 GCA_004025045.1 Sigmodon hispidus
GCTCCTCCTCCTGTTCCTCCTCTTCCTGATCCTCCTCCTTCTGTTCCTCCTCCTGCTCCTCCTCCTCCTGTTCCTCCTCCTCCTGCTCCTCCTCCTTCTGTTCCTCCTCCTCCTCTTGCTCCTCCTCCTGATCCTCCTCCTCCTCCTGCTCCTCTTCCTGCTGCTCCTCTTCCTGATCCTCCTTCTGCTCCTCCTGCTCCTCCTCCTCCTGAGGATGTAGGGCTCAGTTGCTCTTAAAACCAGTGATCGGCTACCTTGAATAAAAGATAACAAATCTTGAAATGCTGACCCTTATTGAATAGTTAGTTCACCAGGGCAAGACTAGGGCCTTCAGCTATATTCCAGGGAGGAGATGGCATAAGAATGGACTTTCCAAGCATGTGGGTGATACATGGGACTTCTTGCAGCCGCATCCAGGTGCCTTAAACATGGATAACTGTGAGATTTCTGGTACCGGCCAGGGCTCAGTGAGACACTTGATCATCCAAAGAGGGTGGAACCAAAGCTAAGAAGCCTGGTAAAGACTCTGCAACCCCTGTCAGGAAGCTTTGTGTTAGACCCCTACCTGTTCAGACACACCGAGAAGCAAGGGTAATGGTCAGACACAGTTCCGACTGTGCCCAGTGAAGAAAACATTAAAACGTGGTGCATTTAAAGGCAAGGGCTTCGTCTGTTTTACACATAGCTACATTCTCAGAGCCTAACGCATTGCTGGGTTCATTTGCTTTTTTCACAAATACATAAATAAACGAGGTTTTCTTTATGAGAATGTATAATGTTAAATAGCTGTAATATTTAAACATAACCAAAATATCCTAGACTAGACCACTTACTCTGAATTTAACTTTCTAAAAAGCAAACACAGCTTTCAGCACTTGCAAAAACGAAACTTACGACCTGCACCATCAAATGTTAGAACTGAAATAAAGATGTATTGATTTTGTTATACAGTGTGCACCCAGAGCCTTGTCCATGTTGATAATACTCTACCACTGAGCTACACCCTCAGCCCAACTTACTGTGTTGTTAGAAACTACTTAATAGTTACAGATATTGTGGCTATAAAATTATATATTTTACTAAACAATTTTATCACAAACTTGAAAATAATTTCCAGACCTTTAGAAATAAATGTGGAAACAATGCTGTTTCCCATGAAGGAAACTATGAGGCCAATTTGTGCCAGCATGTGGGTAGGACTAGACATTCCATTAGCATTTATCCATCAGTTTGGAAAATACTTATCAACTGACCAGCATGCCAGACCTTCATGAGACTATGGGAACAGAGAGGTGGCCATGGCCCAGCTTTGTCTCTGTACTGCGCCTTGCAAGTGAATAGAGAGATAATGCATCAGGGCAGCATAGTGTGCGAAGAACTGGAACTGGGGGCTATAATGAGCCCTCCAGACCTCGAGATGGGCAGGAGCTGAGACTCTCAATGAGATCAGTGGAGAGAGACATGGATGTCAGGAGAGATCCAACTTTGAAGGACTAAAACCTCTGGCAGGCAGAGATGTAAAGTCAGAAACCTGGTGTGGTCTTTGGAACAATTCAGCCAGGATTTAGGGCATCCCCGTCGGCTTGTATTGCTGTAGTTTGAATGAGAATGGCCATAGGCTCTTGTATTTGCATGCTTAGCCAGCCCTCAGCAGGTGAACTGCTTGGAGGGATTAGGAGATGATGTAGCCTTGTTGGAGGTGTGTCACTGAGGGTGGGCTTTCAGGCTTCAAGAGCTCACATCATCCCCAGTTAGCTTTCTGCTGCCTGCCTTAATGTGACCTCTAAGGTACTGCTCCAGTGCCATGCCCGCCTGCTTGCTGCTGTGTTCCCCATGCTGATAGGCATGGACTATCCCGATAGTCATTTCTTATGTAAATTGCCTTGGTCATGGCATCTCTTCACAGCAATAGAAAGGTGATCAATACTGTTTTAAAAACCATGACCAAAAGCAGCTTTAGGGAAGAAAGGGTTTGTCCAGCTCACCACTTACAGTCCATCATGAAGGGAAAATCCTGGAGGTAGCAAAGGCCATGGAGGGGGCTGCTCACTGGCTTGCTCTCCAGGTTTACTTTCAGCTACCTTTCTTATACCACACAGGATCATCTATTCAAGGGTGACATTGCTCACAATGGGCTGGGCACCCCCACATCAATCATTAAATGAAAAAACATCCCATAGACTTACCTACAAGGGTCAATCTGATGGAGGTATTTTCTTAATAGAGGCTCTCTTCCCCTAGATGACCCTGCTTTGTGTCAAGTTGGCACAGAATGCCTACTGCATGGGAGGAGATCTGAGCGATTCATTCATGTTATATCACAAATATCTGCTGTACTCTGATGGTGCATAAGACTCAAGCTCAGCACCAAACTCATTGTTCTGAAAGGAAGTGCCAGCTTCTCTTCTCAGAGAGCTTCCTGAGAAGAGGCACAGAATTAAAGTACTAAAGAAAACAAACGGAAAAGATAGCTCTAGTGTGGGTGTGGAGACTTTGGTCAAATTATAATTTGATCTCCACTTCCAGTGATACAGCTCTGAGAATGTCATTGATAACAATCAGTAACCAAGCCAGATGTGGTGGTGCACATCTGTAATCTCCATAGTTTGGAAACGTCTCCTATGACTCTTCTTTCAACATCACAACTCAACAGAAGTGTTTCCCGCCACTTCAGTTCCTCAAGGTGGGCCTAGCAATGTCACCAGTCTCTAGTTCATGTTTTTTTGATAACAAAAATCTTTATTGTGACCTGTCAAAAATATCCAGGGAAGTATTAATATGTGCTGGGTTTTTAGACAGAGTGAGGGAAGGCCCTCACATGGGTCCTTCTTTTTATCTCTTGTCCAGCTACAAAATTTGTCCACATTAGGGGACAGCTCAAAAGTTTTTATAATTTTCCTGTCCATAAACTCTCTGAAAATGAGTATTTTCATTTTTAAGATCTGTTTTAATTTTATATACGTGTATGTAAATCAACCTCTGTGTGTGTGTGTGTGCTCACACATATGTTGAGTGGGAGCCCTCAGAAGTCAGAAGAGAACATCAGATCCCTTGGAACTAGATTACAAGCAGCTGTGAGCCTCCTGTCATGGGCATTGAAAACCAAACTCAGGTCCTCTGCAAGAATAGTAATATTTCTGACCCCTGCCTCATAGAGTAAACCTGGTCAGAAATGTATAGCCAGGAGATCATAAGCCCTATGGGGAAATTAGCATTATTGTTTAGCTAAATTGACATAAGATCAAGTTGTCTTCTAAGCGTTTATGTTAATATTCATAGACAAGCACTACTCATGGTGCCAATCAGTGACACCTCTTTCCATTGTACATCAACCAACGAGTGCAGAGACTCCTATCTGCTCAAGGTGCCAAGGATAAGTGATGATTACACACTCAGTCCTACACAGGACATTTACGCCATTTCCTTAAGGCTCGGGGAACACGTAGGAAAAGGCAGGATCCAAGAGACAGGATGGTGATGGAGTGCTATTCTCTGAGCAGTACACAGTCAGTGTAAACACAGATTCATAACAATAGTGGATGCCTATCCTGAACTCAGGAAAATGAGCCCATAAATAGCCAGGATAGAGGGGAGAGTTGGGGGGGTACCCTTCTCTGCTAAACTATTTGCTATTAGTAGACTCAGGGGATGGGGAGTCATTGTCCTCACTATGTACTCACTAGAGAGCCCATCAGGCTCCCAAGGCTAATCCAAACTAATAGTTGCACAGATTTCCCTAGTCAAGTTATATGGGACACACACACACATACCACCCCCCACACACATACATATACCCCCACATCCCTACACCCTTCCCACAGGCAAACATACTCCCCTACGCCTCCCTATGCCCTTCCTCTATACACCCTCACCCCCGTACCCTTCCCACACACACATACCCACAGGCCCCCTACATTCCCCTCCCACATACCCCCATGTCTCCCACAGCCTTTCCACACACATACCCCCACACCCCCATATACCCACCATGTTCCCCACACCCTTCTCTCACATATACATACTCCCCCACCCTCCTTTCCACACATACCCCCAACACTCCCTACACCTTTCCCACATATAAATACCCCATGTCCCCCTCACACCCTACTCTCCCACACCCTTCCCCACCCCTCAACCCTACCCCAGCACACACATCATGAGTCTCAGAGGATGAAAGGGAACAAGTGGGAATGACGGGGATAGGAGAAAAATAGAAGTGTGTGTGTGTGTGTGTGTGTGTCTGTGTCTGTGTGTGTATGTATGTGTGTGCAGAAGAAACTGTCAAAGAACTAAATTGCATTTTTTAAAAGCAGGTAAAGGAGGAGGCCTGCTCAGTGCCAGCATTCCCCTTTGTCTGATCCGCCACAATATGAGCAGGCAGCTGTCTGCCCCTATGGACAGGAAGTGACCCTACTGCCATGGACTTTCGCTACCATGATGGGAACATGCCTGGACTCTGAGCCAAAATAAGTCTGTTCTCCCTCAGTTGCTTCTTGTCAGGTCACAGAGATGAGAAAAGCTTGCACTTTGCCAACATACACTAAAACACAGAAATGCCCACCTCATTTGCATTTGTAGCTGGAGTTCTGAGAATCTGTCTTAATAAAGACCAAATATGGAAACTAGCTCTGTGGTTTTACTCCATTTTATATAGTGGTGAATACAAATTCAAAAATCATAACATCCTTTAAAGTTCAATTCTAACAACGTCATACATAGGTACAGTGTATTTTTTTTTAAACTTTATTTATTTATTATTTATTTATTTGCCTTGGTGTTTGTCTGGAACTGGAACTACAGACAGTTGTTAGCTGCCATGTGGGTGCTGGGAATCGAACCCGGGTCCTCTGGAAGAGCAGACGGCGCTCTTAACCACTGAGCCATCTCTCCAGCCCAGGTACAGTGTATTTTGATTATCTACACCCCTATTGCCCTCTACCACTGAGCACTTGTTTCCCACGACCCATCCCACCTTGTGCATGTCACTGGGTTTAATTATGGTGGGAGTTCCTTTACTAGCATGGGGAACTAAGCAGTCACACCTCTGGGGAAAGCCTCCATCTCTCCCAGTAGCTATGAACTACCAATGGCTCCTTGGGGAGGAACAGGGCCTCCCAAGCTCCTCCTCCTTCCATGACGGAATATTGACAGGTCCAATCTTAAGCAGGTAGCCACAGCAGCTGTAAAGTCACAGTGCATCAGCGGTGACCTGGAGACAGCATTTTACATCACCCTTCATATCAGGCATTCCTGACAAGTGTGCAATAGTATTTCAGCTTTAGAAAAGTGTGTCAAAAACTTTCTTTGGGGTCCTAAAATGTCTCAGAACCCATTAGATGCTAATAAACTTTTATTGTCAGTGATGATGTCATGGAAGCATTTTAAGAATACAGAAGAACTGAAGAATTTTGTTTGCAGGAATTGGGCTTATCTCGGGCAAATGTTCATGAGACTGTCTCCATTTGACTAGCTGACACTCACAGGTGTCAAATATAAAGCAGTGATACATTAGCACCTTCAACTTCAGTGTAAAATGTGTTTAAAATACGTCAGTAAATACGTGTGTCCAACCCTGTGCTGGACAGATTTGCTGAGGGTGGAGAATACAGCAACAAAGGAGATAAATAAAAACCCTATCTCCTGGGAGGCTTGGTGGAGGGGCGGTTAATGTAAAACAGATAAGGTAGTGTGTCGTTGGTAATACGCACAAAGAGTAGGTGCAGAAGAAAAACAAACAATCCAGCTCAAGGTCAAAGTGGTGGGCCAGTGTACGTTTAAATGGGGTGATCAGGACCCAGCTCCTTTTGAAAAGGACATCTGGGACTGAGATCTGCTGGAGGCAAGAGAGTGAACTGAACTGTTCTGGGCCTGGGACCAGGGAGCAGTTTGTTTTTAGTGAGCTGAATTGTTAAGATTGGCGAGTTACTTTTGTACAGACAGTACGGTCTCTGAAGTCCTTGTCACTTGCAATTAACCATGAGTACACCCAGCCAGCTCAGAAAGAGCGCCAGTGTCTGTCCCGCTCTGGCAGTTAGACACTCTGAGGTGCCAATGCCACTACCCTGGAACCCACTCACTGCTGGAGCTGAGGAGGGGACCCCACTTCATCTCCAGGACATCTGCAGGAGCCAACAGAGAGGTAACCCCTACTGTTCCTGCCTCTCCACTGAACCCAAGGAAGCTCCACTGCTTTTATTTTACATGTGGTGGGTGAGTCTGCTTTCTGCTGAGTCCTCATTTAGACATTTAGAAGTAACCTATCTGAGACCCCCTTTGAGCCAGGAAGACGAGGTCAGCAGGTAATAATGATGCTTGCTGCCCAGCCTGATTACTTGAGTTCAATGCCAGCCCAGCTGGGCTAACTCTTGCTAATTGTCCGCTATCCCATTTCCTCCACACAAGTATGAGTAAATATTTCTTTTAATGTTTAAAAGAAATAACTATGTGATCTTTATCTAGAGTTACACAAACATTTAAATATTTTTTTTCTTTTCTGTGCTTGGTCTGCATGTTTATGTGTGCATCACATGTGTGCCTGGTGACCACAGAAAGCATTGGATCCTCTGGAACTGGAGCTATAGATAGTTATGAGCTGCCATGTGGGTGTCATAAACAAACCTGGGTCCTCTGTAAGAACATCAAGCTCTTAACTGCTCAGCCATCTCTTCCGCTCCAGTTTACCAAAATTTTGTTGTTATTAAGTCCTCAGGGTGATTTGGGATGTCTTTCTCTATGCCGTGACTATACTTTGTTACCATTTGTTAATAAAGAGGCTGTTCTAGCCAATGGCAAGGCAGCTTAGAGGCAGGCAGGAACCAAGTAGACATAAAAGGAGTATAAGAGCAGAGTCAGAGACATTGCAGGCTGTCTCAGAGAAAGCAGGATGTAATGGGATGCAGATAAAGCCACGGAGCCACATGGCTGTACATAGATTAATAAAAATGGGTTGAATTAAGTTATAAGAGCTAGTTGGTAATGAGCCTGAGCCATAGGCCGAAGAGTGTGTAATTAATATAAGCCTTTGAATAATTATTCTGTAAGTGGCAGCTGTTGGACCAGGTGGGAAAGATTGCTCCAGACCTTGGGCTAGACGGGACTTCAGATTATATCAGGGTTTTCTGGGAGGGAAGGTATTAGATAAAAATAAAAGAAAAGAAGTAGTTAGCTACTTCTTGAATGATATTTTAAAAGATGGAAGTGAGGCTTATCATTTTTAAATTTCTGTTCTTGACTCTTCCACCTGTCAGCTGCAGAGATTGACTTAACCAAATGATGGCAAGGAGGGTGCAGTAAATATCCCCCAGTCAGCCTGACCATGGTCCCCAGTGCCGAAGTCAGTCAGAGCATGACCCAGGGAGCACCCGATAAGTGATGCTGAATAAATAAATGATTTAATCAATGAAAGATGACAGCTTACAGTACAGGAGAGATCAGCTGGGACCTGGTCTATGCCCCACCCCCCACTAACCTCAGGAGAACCAAGTGGGATGTGCATTTTAATGGTTCAAAGGTAAAGCAAGGGTGAAAACATTAATTATGAAAAAAAAACATATTAGTTTAGTATGTGGAGCTTTAAGGTGTCTGCCTGCTTCAACTTAATCCCATGAAGATTCAGTTTTATCTTGTGAGAAACGTTAATACCAACCCTGACTTCATAAGGCTGCCACAAGAATTAAGTAGAATTAGACTATACCAGCAAACTTACACACACACACACACACACACACACACACACACACACACACACACACACGCATGCACGTACACACATACACACCCCAATTGCCATGTCATGGTTATAAACAGGAACCTGGAGCCTGGACTGGATTTGAACCCCAGCTTTGTCATATAGCTTGGTGACTTCAGGGAAGTTACTTACTCTGAGCTCCCAAATGCTTCCACTGTGTAAAGAGAACAACAGTGCTCACCTTATCTTGCTGCTCCTAGGATTAGTCAATATCCAGCTCCTGAGCACTGTGGCCTGTAACTATCATAATGGGTATGTTCATGTTCTCACCCACTCTGCTCCCCAGGGCTGATGGAGATAATGAGAAGACAGACAGCAATAGCTGGATGTGTCCCTATTATGACTGATGGGTCCTCAGTGTCTCATGACACTCAAGGTTCTCAATCCATAGGTTCCCCCAGAAGGCTTGTTAAAATACAGCGGCAGACCCTGCTCTGAGGTCCGACTCATCCAATCTCCTTAGGGTGAGATATTGCATTTGTAAGTTCCCACGTGCAGCTGATGCTTTTGGTAACCCTATCATGGCCAGGTAACAAAAAAGGATGTCAGAAGCCCCAAAAGAAAAATCAGAAAGTGATACAAAACTCAAAAGAGTTTCAAGCTAATGTAAGGCAGGCTCAGCCCAGAGCCTGGAAGACAGCAATCACTTTGCAGGCATGAGCTTTGGGTGGCATTATTACTGAGTCACTCTTTTGTAGGTCTACCAAGTTCCTCTCCATGGAAGGTCATCTCAATTGGACATACAGCTAACAATTTCCATAGACCAGAAGAAGCCTTAACTCCCGTGTATAGAAAAGAAAGTTTTAGCTGAGCAAGATGATGACCATTGGAACTCCAACACCCAGGGGGCTGAAGCAAAAGGGTTTCCATGACTTTGATGCTATCCTGAGCTACCTAGTTAGTACCAGGGCATCTAGGACTATACCGAAAGACCATGTTCCCCTCCCCCCCCCAACAAACAAACAAATAAAAGCAAGAGAAAGAGATAGAGCACAGGACAAGGACACTTGCTATAAAGCCTAAAGACTTGCGGTCAGTTTCCAGAAGCCACGTGGAGGAAGGTGAGAAGCAGCACATGACAGCTGTGCTCTGAACCCGCACACATGCCATGGCTCACACATGAGTTTGCACACACACAAATGAGTATATGTTTTTAAAACACAAAGATTTTAAGTCACAAGATTCAATCTGTGATTACAAATTGGCCCTGAGTGATTAAAAGACACTCATAGACAAGATATTTGGGGCAGGGTCTCCTGAGGAGCTTACACATTACACCAGAGTCCCAAGAAGCCAGCACTGAGTGTAAGTATTCTCTCGGCTTCTTATTTTCTCTTCTGCATTTGAAAATGCCAGATAAAAATGAATTGCAGAGGGCTGGAGAGATGGCTCAGCGGTTAAGAGCACCGTCTGCTCTTCCAGAAGACCCGGGTTCGATTTCCAGCACCCACATGGCAGCTCACAACTGTCTGTAGTTCCAGTTCCAGGCAAACACCAAGGCAAATAAATAAATAAAATAAAGTAAAAAAAAAAAAATGAATTGCAGAACAGTGGAAAATGAGAACCAAAAATTGTCAGAGTAGATTTAGCCAGACCTCCCTGTTGGGTCACCGAAGCCCTTATGAGATGTGTTATGACAACTCTCTAGAGAGGCGCAGACATTCCTGCCGCTTCCCTTGGAAGGATAGTCCACAGTGGGGTATGACTTATTGTCAGGGCTTTGCCTTTGAATTTCCCTTCCTTCTCCTGACCCACTTTCATCTTGCTGTGGCCTCTACACAGTCGTGAGCAGAGCTTCCCTGCCCCTGTACCCTGTTATGGGGTGCTGCTCAAGGTCTGACATTCAGAGACCACCACCTCCTAAAAGTGTCTGCTCATTTAGCCAAGCGAAGCACATGTAATTCTTTGAATAATCCCTCATAAGTAAGCCTCCACATTCCCTCAACATTTCCTGGGCTTTGAACTCCCTCCAGCCTGGCTATCCCCAGCCCTTGTTCCAGTCAATCATAAGATGCCTGTTGCAGCCAGGTTCTGAGCACTCACCCACATTGCACTGCCTGCTGCCAAGGGTACAGAGAACCCAGAGCCCAGCGGAGGGATCTGCCAGAGTGAGACAAATCCTGCCGGGTGACCGAGCCTGCTTAGGCAGGCCTGCATCCTGGCTCCTTCTGCTGGAACTGGTCCAGTTGGCCTACCAGCAAGGAAGCACACGAAAAAACCACACAAGATGCCTTAACCTTTCCTTTTACATAGACTCCTCCACATAGCTCCTTTGGTGTCTTCTTGCCAGGTGGGATGGCGCGGGGGAGGGCACTGGAAAAGCCAGTGGCAGTGAGTGGTGTCTTACCTGGAAGGTACCGGCATGGTCTTCTTCCTTATCACCTTCTCTGTTCTCTTTCAGGGCAATTAGTGTGAAACCTCTGAAGTAGGAGGGAGGGGCTGCCGAGAGAGTCACTGTGGGAGACAAGAAGGCCACCGTGAGCACAGCAGTCAAAGGGTCTCAGTGGATTTACAGGACAGACTTGAGTACTCTGGCAACATTCCTTCCCATGGAGCACAGGACAGGGGATGATGTGAAAGGCTCACTTCCCTCCTCTATTTAAGAGCTTGCTAAATGTCAGATCTGAAGTCTGATCTGAAAATTTTTAGTTTATTTTTGAGTTGGAGCCTCATTGTGTACTCCAAACTGGTCTCAAATTCACCAGTATCCTGCCAGGGTCTCCAAAGCCACTCAGACAGAGGTAAGGTGAGTTCTGCCTTAATAATCTCAATTTGATAAGGCTAGCCCTGGTTAGAAACTCCCCTCTGGTCAATGAGCTCATCCTGCTACACTTGTATTAGGGTGACCGAAGAGTAATCCAGGTTCCTTTGGGATGTCTTGGGTGACACTGTTCTTCAAACACCTTCCTCTTTCATTTCCTCAACTATACCGCCCTTCCCACCCCGTGCCCCTGGCCAGCTTCTGCCTGAGGTATCATGGACGGACTCGATGTATACCTGTTTCCAAGTCTGCCTCCCACAGGCTTTATCCAGCCTTTCTCTCTCTCTCTCTCCCTTCTCTGCTTGCCAAATCCAGGGACCCAGGAGAGGTTACTCAAAAGAGGGGCTGGGTTTCCATTCCCTCTGTATCTACACAATCCAGCACCAATCTAAGACAGGTTCAGGTTTCCTCAGATAAATATGTATCTCTATCATATGTTCCAGATTCTGAGCTTTAGATTTTGGCTGGAAGGCTATTAGAATTTCCAAGGAGCCTCTAATTCAGAGTTTCAATGTCACTGATGAAGAATCAAGACAGAGAGGTCAACAGACATCTTCAAGGTCACTGAATTAGAACCCCTCTACTTAACACTCTACCCAGGGATTAACACTCTACCCAGGGATTCGTGTCCTGGATGTATTCATCATGATATGGCTTTTCTGATTTTTTTCTGAAGTTTAAAAGTTAATGCATTTAGCTCCTATCACTGACATAATGCTGTTATACCATTTCACTTCTAGGAGGGACATGTAGTCCTCTAAACTCCTCAAATGCGTTCAGTAATGCAAATAATAAAACCACTACCTAATCATTCTAAAATTACAAACAGTAAAATCACTATCTCAGATAATAAAGTGATGTTTGTGAGCCACCAACACAAAAATATCTCACAGAAGAATTTCAGAGGCATGTAAAGCACAAATGTTGGAGCTGGAGCGATGACTCAGCAGTTAGGAGCACTGGGCTGCTCTCCCAGAGGACCCTGGTTCAATTCCCATTTAGCTCACAATAACTTGTAACTCCAGTTCCAGGAAATCTGATGCCCTCTTCTGGCCTCCACAGGTGCCAGGCATATATGGTACATACACATATATAGAGGCAACACACACACACACATACAGAATAAAATAAAAATTCAATTTAAAAAATTCCAAATGTCATAATGTGATTGGTCAGTTCGTCTCACAAAAGTAAAGGCACATCCTGCCCTGCTATGTCCATTTATTTCAAAAATTCAATAGAAAGTGGGAGGAAAGAAGGAAGGAGAAGCACAATGGAGAAGGAAAAGGATTCAGAGAATCAACAGAGCTGGTTGGCATCTCTGAGGGAAAGGATCAGAGACTCTTAAAGCCCTGGAATGAGGGAGGACAGGAGGGGAGAGAGCAGCCAGCAGCAAGAATGTACCGCCAGGACATCCTCAACTCATTTGCACTATTTTAGTGTGACTCTGGAATTGATGGACTTTGGCTTCCAGTGACCAAGTACCTGGGACTCTAAAGGATTGTCCCCAAGTCACCGGAGCCTCTTACAGAAGCCCCAGCTTTCTTCCATATCGGACAGACACCTCCAGGGTTCTTTGCATTCATTTGAGTAGGAATGGCCCCCATAGACTTGTGCCTTTGATATAGGACTCGTGGCTCCTTCTCGAGCACCATATCTGTCTGCATACCACTTGCCATGCAGATAATGGACTAAACCTCTGAAACTGTAAGCCAGTCTCAAATGTTCCCCTTTATAAGAGTCACCATGGTCTCGTCACAGCAATAGAAACCCTAACTAAAACATGTTCAAAGCTGGCCACAAAATCAGGCTAGAATCACCCTTAGAGACTTTGCCTGGGATCACAGGCTTGTCCAGATCTTTCCTTGCACATACCCTTCCTGGTCTTCCCTGAGACATTTATTTTGTAAGTCATCTACATTACAAAACTTCATCAGAAGCTATGGGTTACAGGTTAAATTATGTCCTACAAAAGGCTAACTGTGGCCTCAGACACCTGGGAGTATGACCTTATTTGAATTGGGGTCTTTGAGGAAGAGACCATCTTAGACTGTGGGGGTGGGCTGAGGAGTGGGGTCATTACATCCAGCATAACTAGTGTTCTTATTGGAAGATTTATGAACCATGAAAGGGAATCCAGAAGAAGAGGTGGGAATGAAGCACCTTGGGACAAGGAATGACAAGGATGGTTGGCAGCAGAGGCTGGAGAAAGTTGACTTCGTCAGAGGCGTCTCGGGGAGCACCATTGCTGACCCATTGATTCCAGGTCCTTAAATGTCAGAACTATGAGACACTAATTACCAAAGCCCTGGGATATGACTATAGCGGCCTTCAGGGAGCCCAGCCTACCATAGACAAGCAACTGCTATTTCACAGCCACAGCCTCCAGGTTAGCTCAAACTCTCTAGGCCACAAGCTGGAAGCATTTCAGATTCTGTCTCAGCAACCCTGTCTGTCAATCACAGCCTCACTGACTGCATTTGGTCTGGGATTCACTCACTGGCAGTTTCCAAAGAGTCCTGCTAGTCCACCCTACAGACATTTTCTCATGTTCCTCATATACTCGTGACATTAAAATTCCTCCATTCCTCTAAAACTTCAGAAACTAGGTCAATTTTCACCCCCTTGGGACACTTCCTCTGACTTCACCATAAGAATGAAGTCTGGAGAAGGATCTAGAAGACCCCTTGCTTCCCTGTTCCCGGAGCGGTTAGCCCTGAAGTTTACACCTCCAGAGCCATGCACATCAAACCCAGCTCCAGCAAAGTGTGGCTCAAATGTGATAGTGAAGCTGTGACTGCAACTATAGCAGCCCCGTCTAGGAAGGAAGGCTGATCAGTTAAACTCTGACCCCAGAAGAGTGAGATAGCCTTGGCTAAGGTGACTCTCCAGCAAAAAAAGTAATGAAAACATGGGTTATACAAAAAAGTACTGGATTTTTTTTTTCTAAAGGAAGCCAAGAAATAAAACTCAAAAGAAAAATGAGATGAAAATTACTGTCTATAATTAATTCTGATCTGTGTCTGTGAGAAACGTGTGGCCAAGGCACATTAGGGAGAAAAAGGTTTGCTTGATTTACACTTCCAGGTTAAAGTCCATCATGGAGATAAGTCAAGGTGGGAAGCTGAAGCAGATCTGCTTGCTATTTCATGCAGAATTGCCCCTGACCAAAGAACTCATTCATAGCTAAGGAAATGCAGCAGGAACTATGCAGGGATGCTGCTTGCTGTCTGGCTTACAGTCATGCTCAGCTAGCCTTCTTATACAGCCCAGGACCACCTGCCTAGGGATGGGCACACAGTAAGCTGAGACTTCCTGAATAAATTAATAATTAAGAAAATCCTCTCAAAGACATGCTCTCAGACTTTCTGATCAAGGCAGTTCTTCAAAGGAGGCTATCCTCTCAAATGACTGTAGGCCAACTGTTCTCAGCCTGTGGGTCACAACCCCTTTGGCAAACCTCTGTCACCAAAATTATTTATATTACAATGCATAACAATACCAAAGTTACAGTTATGAAGAAGCAACAAAAATAATTCTGTAGTCATCACAACATTGAGGAACTGTATAAAAGGGTTACAGCATTGGGAAGGTTGAAAGCCTCTGCTCTTGAATGTGATACCAATTAAAGCCAATTAGAACGCCTCCTTCAGGAAACATTGTATTAGCAATGACAAAGAGGGTAGTAAATAAAAATATATATTTGAATGCACATAACATATAGATGCATATACAAAAACATACATATGAAGAGAATAGGACTCAAAAGTTTAAAATGCATAAATAAACAGACATTTTATGCATGTAGTACAAGTTCTAAATTCACTGACGCAAGTAACCCAAAGTTGTACTGATCCCTGGCTTTATATGCTAATGATCTGACTTAACCCCTTCTACTTCGTGAGTAGAATTCTGCTATCCAGAGCAGAGAGATTTACTCAAGTTCACACCATGCAAGCTGTCATTTGGAATCCAGGTGCTCGCTCCTTAGTCACAGGTATTTCTCCTGACTGTAAAGCACATAATATCTGCATGATGACTCCAGAAGTCTGGGATTGCCTTCTGAAAGAGTTCACAAGGGAGTGAAGATCTCTGCCACTGCTTTGTGTAGACTTACCTCATATTTCCAGACAGTTGTCTAAAGGCAGTAAATGCTTTTCACTGCCCCCCCTGCCGTGTGTGTGTGTGTGTGTGTGTGTGTGTGTGTGTGTGTGTGTGTTTGTGTGTGTGTGTAGAGAACAGAGACTGGAGTCAGTGAGTGATGGAAATCCAAACTCATGTTCTCATCCTTGCTCAGAAAGTGACCTGCCCACTGAGCCATCTCCCAGCCCTACATTTTACATCTTTTAAAAACAATATTGAAGATTTGTAGAAAAGCATATATGTTTTTTAAAGTTCCAAGACTATAACTTAACGATTATTTTTAAGAAGTTGCTGAATTTTTTTCTCCTTCTCTGATAATTTGAAGCCAGGAGACCCTAGGGTTGAAGAGATGGCTCAGTGATTACAAGCTCTTGCTGCTCTTGCAGAAGACCCAGGTATGTTTTGAGAATCCCCATCAGGTGTCTCTAGGTCCAGGGGATCTGACACCCACTTCTGGCATGCAGTGCACAAACGTACATGCAGGTGTGTGTACACACATAAAATAAAATAAATAAAACTAAAAAAGAAAGAAAAAAGGAATCATGAGACCTACTAGTTCTTATAAATCTCAAAAAAGGAAGAAAAAAGAGAGAGAAAAAGGAAGAGAAAAGAAAGAAAGAGGAAAAGAAAAAATCTCTAAGATGATGAAGACAATCTGGAAGCTATTTTCCCTTTGTGGGGGAAAAAGAGCCTATCAAAAATTGCATCATATTAAAGCTGAAAAGGGTTATAACAGGCATATTTTACATAAAAATACCTACAAAATTAGCATACTATCTACACTTATTTCCAAGCATCAGTATGCAATGTAAATGCATGAATACATATACAGTACTTAGCATATAGTAGACTGAGGTGGATAGTAATACTTAGGGCTGGCAAGATAAATCAGTGAGGTGCTGACTATGTAAGCCTGGAAATTTGATCTTTAGGACATATAGAAAGGTAGAAGGAGGAACTGACTCCACAAAGCTGTTCTCTGACCTCTACATGCATGTCATAACAAGCACCTGCCTATATATACACATCACATACACAAACAATAAAAGCAAAATAAAATATTTTAAAACAAAAAGCTCTTTAAAAAAATAGTAACAGTTACTATGTTCCATAATAAGATTATCACACAGCACTGTGCTTTGTGTTTCTGGTTGTTTTCAGGCCTGTAAACCCTCCAAGGGCTAGAACAACATCCGGCTCAGTGCAGTGATCAGCACAAGGTGGTAGACAGCGTAGCCTACAGAATGGTGCTCATAGGCTGCTAGGCTCAGCCCTGCCAAGAATGTCAATACTCTTCAAACTGCTGTATAGATTTAGTGCAGTGTAAATGAAAGTCTCACTGTGTTTTGTGTAATATTGACAACCTGTTTCTAAAAGTCATATGGAAATGCAAAATGCTAAGAATATTCAAGACAACCTTGAGAAAGAAATACAGAATTGTAGGGCTTATTGTTGCCAGATAAGAAGACTTACAGAGTGGTAGAAATTAAGTCAGTGCACTATCACAAGGAAAGAAAATTAAGCCAATGAAACAGTGGAGGGCTCAAGAAAGTTCTGGAAAGCTATGGGAACTATGGATGATTTAAAAAAAAATGCGCAGCAGCATAGAAAATTAATGGTTCAAGAACAACCACATGGGTCCTTACCACTATATATATATATAATATATATACATATATACATCTATATATGTAAATACATCTGCATGGGTTGTCATATTACATATGAAAGCAGATGATAAAGCTTTTAGGAGACGGTGTAAGATGGTATGTAATGACTTCAGAGCAGGAAGTATTTGAAGAGGACATAATAAAACACTGGTCATAAAGTCTAAGATGTATAAATGAGATGCTCTCAATTATTTCTTATCAAAAAAACACTATGAAAAAGGGAAGAGGCAAGTTATGGAGCCAAAGATGTTTGCCATCCTATAGGCAGTATCTACGGTCATCAAAAATACACATAGTCTTCTAATCAGGAAGAAAGACAACCCCATAGAAAAGACAATAGGCAGATGCATGAACACAGGGTGAAAGTGCCCTGCTACCAAAAACCTGTGAGAAATTTTAAGCCTCACCACTCAACAAGAAAATACAAATTAAATTCACAATAAAATACTACTGCATGACTACCAGATTGACTAAATGTGAGGAATTAATTCCAAATGTTGTTGACTGGAACTTTCACACATTGTTGATGAAAGTGAAAATTAGCACATTTGCTAGAAAATTCTTGAGCATTTTGTTGAAGCTGACCATACACATATCCCATGGCCCAACTACACAACTCTGAAATGCATGCTTGTGTGCACCAAAGACACTTAGAAGAATGCTCGGAGCGATATCACTTGAAGTAGCATCTAGCTTCATGCTGGCTACATGGGTTTCTTCACCATGTGATAATTATTGAGCCATATGATGTATGATTAAACTACTAGACTTTATACTCTCAATAGCCATCTTCCTGTACATTTATTCAGCACACTTGACAAGCCAGCTATAAGCACAGTTTTCCAGAGTGCTCTATTCCTGAAGGTTCTAGAAAACTGAGGTTATACCCTCTCCCGCCTATTAAGTATGTCACACAAGATGGAGGCTCCAGAGCTGAGCTGAACTATACATGAGATTTCAGTCCATAATTGCCCCTGGAAATGATGGCATTCTGCAGTTTGAGTTGAAGAATGTCAGGAAGCCCTACCCATCTGGTGGGCTTCATTAGACTCCTCCTGAGAGAAAGACACAAATGTGCATCTCAGGAGCAGCCAAAGATGACTGCTTAGCAATAAATAATAAGATCTTCTCTCTAATGACTCCTCCCAAGAGAGGCCATTAAGAGATGCAAAACATCGAGAAAAAAAATGCTTACAAAGGATTAAAAATACAAAATAAAGAGGGGGCTATTTGGGGTCATCCTGTAGGCACACACGGGGAACTGGTAAAGAGCAAAGATTCAGGACTAGAGCTCCAGAGTATTGACTAATTATGATGACTGGGAGGTGTCTAGCTGTCTTGTTCCCTCATTAAAAAAAGGAAGAGTGAGTGACACTGCCTGTCTTATAGGAGTGTAAAAATAAATTAAGTTTCTGTTAATAATGGGGATCAGCGTTGTAATCGATGGTCAAGGATGCTGAGGGTGATGGTGTGGGTGGTGATAACACATCCTGGATGGGGAAGATGTGATGGCAATGACAAATGTAATGCTAAGGGCCATAGTAAGGAACACCATGATAGGCAGCATACAGATTGGCCAATAGTGAGTTGGTCCTCAGGGGAAACTGAGGAAAAAAAACTCTAGTCAGCACCATCCAAAGACCACTGTGAGGGACCACAGGAGGATAACTACTCTGGGAGTGGCCTTCACAGAACCAAGATAGAGAGCAATTTGGTTCAATCATCACAATACACCGAATGGTCTTGTGGTCCACTATACTCACACATGTGGGTGAGCCTTGCTCCTCATATTTCTACATAATCTACCACCTTCTCGCGCTTCCTGAATACCTCTAACTCAATCTTAATTAAATACATACTTGTGAAATTATTTGATATATGCCTTCCCTAGCAATCCAGAGGCTTGAGAACACAGATCAACTCTGCCTTCAACTGCATACTTCTTTTTCTTTTATTTCACTTTTAGATTTTCAAGGATTTCTCTGTGCAGCCCTGACTGTCCTGGAACTCACTCTATAGGCCAAGTTGGCCTCGAACTCACAGAGACCTACCTGCCTCTGCCTCCCCGGTGCATGCACCTCTACTGCCCAGCTTCTGAATAGTTCTTAATGCTTAGTAAATACTTCTTAAGTGAGTGAGGACTGAATGAAAGCTCCATTTTCTTCTGTGTAAACTTTGTTTCTGCTCTGGTCCAAAGTTCTTTGGCTCATAGTGTATAACACACCAACCTTCCTCATCCATTTGCTTCGTTATTGTTTTGCTGGATGTCAAGCCCAAGCTGGGTAAGGGATGGTTAGTAGGTGCCCCTCAACCCCAGCCTCACCATTTATTTACTGAGAACCTGCTTTGTACCATCCCCCTCCCACATTCCTGAAGAAAAAAAGCCACAGCCTCTGCCTCCTAGCAACACATAATCTAACAGCTGGAAGGAAAATGTATCAGCACATATTCTTAATCACATGCAACTGGTCTGGGGTTATGAAAAATAACTGGGCTCTGGGATCTCAGAGAGGGAATCGCCAGAGTCTACTTCAAGTGAGGCGAAGGAGGCTGTAAGGTGGAGGAGGTCTCTGGGTCGCACAATCATTATGGAACAGGGATTTGTTCAGTGGAGAGAAGAAACACATCTGAGAAGTAAGGAAGGCACGTGGGCTACCCTTGGCTCTAGAAAAGGCTGAGCTGGCCCAGATCTTTGGTCTAAGACGAACTCACTTATGATGTCAAGATGGATGGATGGGTATGTGACCCAGTTGGAAAAATGGAAACTGAAATCTACAATTCTTGGAAGCCCGCTGACACCTTGCCCCCACTGAACAGCTTGACCACAGCCTCCTGTTATCCTAACAACAAAACTTTCCACCATTCTGTAAAATTGTACTTACTGCAATCTCTTTTGCCTGTGACAGTTGCTTTTTCTGTAATCTCTCCTATTCAACTGAAACACTCTATAAACCCCCAAACTCCTTATGGGCAGGGCTGCATCCCCTTCTCTTGGGGACAGCTCGGCACTTTGTGCCCTGAATAAGGCTTTGCCTTGAGTCTTCTCAGTAGGGTTCTGGTGATCTGGTTCTCTCCTTAGACCACATAAAAACCAGAACTAATTCTGGGTCTTCTAAGTTGCAGGAAGTAACTGCAGAGACTAGATAAGGAAGACAAAGCAGGACACAAATGGCTGGAGACCTAGGCTTTGCTAGCAAGTGTGGATACCACTCTGGAGATGTTAAGAAGCACTAGGGGTCTGAGATGGGCAGTCCATTCCATCTATAGTTTAAAAAGGCTGGAGGGTGCTCTTCCTCTAAAAGCTGCCTTGGGTTTTCTGGCCCATTTTGTTTTTATGAAGGCTATCTCATATGGAAATCTGGCCTCAAACCTCAGCCCAGAGCAGAGTTTTCTATCTTTTGGTATAACCACTTTGTGAAACATTCTCACAGTACCTAATTCCTGAAGAGTTTTCTGGGTCCTTCCAACATTTATGTGGGAACAGTCTGACAAAAGCCCTGTGGCTATGACCTTTCAGGTCTTGTGGAGTTCTATCCCTCTGTCACCTGCTCTCTGGAGTTTCAAACCAGAACTTCAGATTTCCAGTTCCCCGGCTCCCATCCAGAATCAAGTCCCAGCATCACAGCATTACCAGCCCCCAGGCATTCTCATGCTGTGTGTTACGAGGGTGCCTGAGACTTCATGTCACAGCCTCAACCACGACGGACCTCAGCTTCCCTCTCAACTTGTATCATGGGCTCATAAAGATCACTGAAGCATTAAGTTAGCCCCAGGGATGAGGCACTCCCCATCTGCCCGACTTGAAGAGTTCTAGGAAGTTGACATCACACACTTCATTAAGAAATTTGTCACTATTCTCTACCCACCCCGTTAGGCCTGAGTTGCTAGCGAGGGACTGGTGGGCAGGAGGTCAAGAATGGTAGTCTAGAGTGAGAAAGTGTAGCTGGTGGAGTTAGGTTGTGTCGTTTCTTTAAATTCCCTTTGTCAGCCAACATTCTCAGAATTTCCAGGCAGAGCTGAGCCCATTCCAAATGAGATTGTGCACCCTTAAATTTATAAAAGTCATCTTTACACGACATAGGTAGCTGAAAGGCCTGCTGCCATATTCCCCTCTTTATGTAGTACAACTTGGGGCAGGGCACTTAACTTTTCTTTGTCTCAGTTTCCTTAATACAAACTAGCTGAAATACACATGAATACTGTGTATCTTGTGCTGTCCTCCGGCTAGCTAATGACTTCATAATCACAAGCCCATAAATGTCTGCTAAAACAATAAAATACATTGAAAAATAAATCAGTGTCCTCCATGAAATTGGAATCATAATGATCAGCTTGTGGATTTGTTGCAAGGATAGGGGAGGCACCCTATGCCATGGCACAATGAAGACTCATTCTCCTCCTTGGGTGTCACCTCCTCACGGTATAGCTTACAGCCAGATGGAAGTCCTGAGCTTAACAAAATGCTCGCCAATTGAGAAAGAATGGCACTAGACTTTGAACCTTGAGTATCCCATAAAGGCCCATGTGTTGGGTTTAGAGGAGGTTATGGAATTTTAGGAGGTTTATCCCAGTGGGAGGAAGTTCATTTATTAGGGCTATGCTCTTATAGGTGACATGGAAACTCAGGGCTCTCTCTCTCCCTCCCCCCTCCCTCCCTCCCATTGCTATGAAGTAAACAAGACTCCTCAGTTGACACATTCTCCCACCATGATGTACTGGGTTGCCACTGTGTTCCAGACAAGCAGAACTACTGACCATGGACTGAAGCTAGTCAACATCTCTTATAGAAAGTTGATTGTCTCATACACATTTCCACTGTATAGAAAGCTGACTCCCACAAATGGGAAGGTCACCCTGAGAAACTGGCCATCTGTCAGGCAATATAGATGAAGGCAGGAAGCTGGAGGAGACCCCAAGACTCCTTCTACCCAGACCATGTGGCCAGTCCCCTCTTCCTTCTTAAACACAGTCATGAGTGACTGAGTCCAGATCCAGTCAGCCTTCATGTCCTAATCCCCTAGGCATGTGACTCAAGCAGGACTAATCAGGATTCCTTTCCCAGGATGTTTTTAGCTTGGAGTTGGAGGGCAGGGGCTTTCTTTTAGTCAGAGAACTAGTTGAGAGACTCTTCACTGAAGGTGATTGGCAAATGTCCTCTTTGTGATTTGGAGAAAGATTATTTATAAGAAGTAAAATAAAGGAAGAAACCCAAAGAAGCATAACTAATAGATACAGAATGGAAGGAGCAGAGCGAAACTGATGGAAAAGAGAGGAAGCCATGGCTGGGGAAGCGGTGGGTAACAAGTTTGTGATTCCAGCTCCACTCTTGCCTGAAGCAAGACCCAACTCCGGGCTTCCCAAATATGAGGATCATTATGCTCCATACTTTGACCCAGTTAGTTTGATCTTGTTCCTATTGGTTTCAATGAAGATAACTATTGGCTGATTTTGAAACAATGAAATCAACAACGCTGCATGAACTGTAAGAATCCTCAGCAGTCTGAATGTGTTAGCTAGTCCCTGTCACTCTGACAAAATACCTGAGGGAAGCCAATTAAGGGAGAGGAGATGTTGTTTAGGTTTGTAACCTGGAGGGAGTCTGTCCATCTGCATTAGTTAGGCCCATTGCTTTTAGGAATGAGGCAATGGGAAAAACATCATGGGAGAAAGTCATGCTAGGAAAAGCTGATTACCTCATGCTGCCAGGAAGCAGGGAGCGGAGGGAGGGAGAGGAGGAAGAGGAGAAGGAGCTATAGACAAGATAGACTCTTCAAAGGCATTGCATCCAATGAACTCCTTTCTCTAACCAGGCTGTGAGAGTTAATTTTGGCAGAGAACCGGTAAAGAATTCTCTCTGGAGCTGGTTATCAAGTGAGCATGTCTGTAGAGACTGTCTTTAGCCAATGTGTGTGAAGATCCAGCCACACAGTAGACAACACTGTTTCCTGGTTTGGAGTCCTGGAATGTGTAAGACTACAGAAAGCTAGCTGAGCACTAACAGGCATACATGCATTCTCTCTCTGCTCTTGCATGGGATGTGACTAGCTGCCTCAAGTTCCTGCCTCGACTTCTCATAATGATGACCTATAACCTAGACTTGTAATCCAAATAACCCTTTTTTCCCTTAAGGTCTTTTTTGTGGGGGGGGGGAGTTCAGGGTATTTTAGCACAGCAATGGAAATGTAAGTTAAACACAAGCCTATCTATGATGTCATGAATCCATCACTGGATCAATCAGAAAGTAGGTCAGAGTCTTTCTTCATGGTCCAGTTACTTCCTCAAAGCCCATCAGTTGCCAATCAAGCCCTAAATGCATGAAACTTCAAGAGCATTTTAGAATTATGCCACAAGACTTGCATTCATAAATAAATTAGGGTGAACGACCAGGAGAGTAATTACTTAATAAATGTCATTGGGGTGACAACAGTGTGTTTACTTCAAAGTGCTAAACTAGTTGTAGCTTTAAGATAAGACTGTGAAGGGTGGCTGGAGCTCTGCCCTAAGCTCTAGCCTGCTTAAGAGTCTGACAAACTGCTTAGAAGAAGGTTTATTGGGCCTGTTTATAAGATTTGTGGCTAATCTAAAATAACATTATGAAGATAAACTCCCCTGTGACATAATCAAGATTCTGTGAATGACTGTTCAGAAATCATGCTGGAAGTTCAATGGGAAAGCATATCAAATATGTTTGGGGTGGCGGTAGAGGGCAGATGCCTGTAATCCAAGTACTGAGGTTAAGGGCTGAGGCAAAGAGATTCCTAAATTGGAGGCTGGCCTAGGTTTATAGAGCAATCTATAAACCTCAATCTCCTCTCCAAGTGTTACACTGACATAGGTTAATCTATCAATCAGGTTTTTCTTACTATAGCATAGTAGCAGAGACAATCAGCAGAGAAACCAGCTATTTTAGCTTGTAGTTCTGGAATATTGTCCAAGGTTTCATGGTTTGGGGACTGCTGTGAGAGTGGTATGTTATGGCAAGGTCATGGTTTGGGAAAACTGCCTAGAATGTGAACTAAGAAGTAGGAAGAAAGTAAGATTGTGGAGTCATGACACACCATAGTTCTTGAGACCCTATCTCCTAAAACACCACAGCATCTTCCCACACCAGCATCCTGGAGACCAAGTCTGAAATATCAGCCTTGGGGAGATCATTCATATGTATTCATAGCATTAGGAAAGGCAGTTCAACCTTCCCAGAAAATACCAAACATCTGAGTTGGCTGCTGCATACTAAGGGTGATTCCAGAGCACAACAGGGCTGCCAAGAGAGCAAGCACAAGCCCTGGCAAGCTCACACATGCACAGTGTCCAGGACAGGAAGAAAATCATTCTGTCCCTATCAGAGCACATCTGGTGTACAAAGTACAGGAAGAAGGAATGTCTCCTATAGGGACACTTGAAGAAATAGGACATGACATTTCAGTCAGAAGAGGAGCCAGGGTAGAGAGCTATTTACCCACATGCACCTCAAGGGCTGACATATGGCCAAGGAAACACCTTATTTTGTGTGATTTCAAAGACGGGAAACTCAGAGAAATTCCATGGGAGACAATAGAGAAGAAATATGGGGTCAGCATGGCTCTGGCTTCACCAGTCTGTGGGTATTGCTGCCCAAAGGGGCTCATGGTTCCATATTGCCAAGGCAGAGGAATGACAAAATTGTGCAGACCTGAGGGCATTTCTGGGGTGTATTAGTCAGTTTCATGCTACTATAATGTAATTCCAGAAGCAACTAACATATAAAGAAAAAAGGGTATTCCCTCGGAAACAGGATAGGGCAGTGGTGTGGGATACTGAGACTGAAGTGGTGACATCTGGTGTTCCAGGAGCATAGGAAAGGAGATACTTCCCTCGAAAGAAAGGATATTGCCTTGGAATTCAGTTCTCTATTTTGTTTGCCGATCACTATAGTTGGTTCCAGGAAAATTCATCTTAACAATCTGTGTATGGGTTGGAGGGTCTGCCCGGGGAGCCTGAGTGTGGGCTGACAATCCCTTCCTTATGCCTGCAGTTGCCTGCTGCTCACTTCGGCATTCCCCTGCTTTCTTCTATCAGATTCCCCTCACCTTGCACACCGGCCATCCCAGCCTCTGCCCCAGGGAAATGACTCTGCTTTCTCTCTGCTGCCACCATCTGGACGGCCTTGACTTCTTCCAGAGCCATCCAAGCTCACCTTTGTGGCTGAGAGAGCATGATTTCCCTCTAGCTCATCCAATAACAAGGGAGGTTGGAGCTCTTATAACGGGACATTTGGAATTAAATAATACCCCCCCAACAAATAATGATTTAGTGCTTGATGTTCATACACGATTCTGGGTACTGGAGATAAAATAAGAAAGACAAAGTCTTTGCTCTTATAAAGGGTGTAGTCTAGATGGAGGAGGCAGATGATAAACAAGATAATTTCAGAGAGAGCTTAAGGGATGCGAAAGAAATAAATCAGAGCGGGGTGGGGGGGACCCAAAAGGAAACATAAAGTGGTGGTCATAGAAGTTTCTTTATAGATGTGACTTAATACATAAGGGCTTCAAGAGGATGAACCGGTCATATGGAGTTCTGGGAACAAATGATGTCCCTAGAGGCTCCCTGTTGGCTTGCTGAGAGTAATTTTGGAAAGCCCTGAGACCGGAAAAGAAGAAGCGGGGCGGGGGGGGGGGGGGCGTGACCTGTAAGCACCTGGACTTTACTTTCATCTGGATTCGCTTCTGACTCCACCCACTTTCCCAAACTGCGCACGATGATTGATTCTTTAAAGTCTCCTCCAATCTCTCACTTGCAATCTTGAAACCGGATTTGTGAGCCCCTAACCCTCAGACTTCAAGGGGTAAGGCACAGGAAATTTTCTTTAACTTCTCAGTAGTTTAGGAATCTCATGTGGACCTTATGTGCAAAAGGGTTCTGGGGTGGGTGATTCCTTCCCTGCCTTGTCCGGTTTGAGCCTCAGCTAAAATCTCTTGTGAAATGGAACATTTTATGCCAGCAAAAACTTACTAGCATCTCAAAGAGTTTTTGTGAGACCTCACCTGTAGGTATCCAAAGTAGGTGAATTAGAGAAAGAGATGGGATGGAGGACCACACCAAGTGATTCCTGGCATTTCCCACTCCACTTCTTGCATGCTAGCGGGTATTCCATGTGGCCTCAGTTTCCCTGTTCAGTTACATGGTGGGGTTGGCCTGCTTGCCTGCCGGTATTTGAGGAGGAGAAATGAACCGTTTTCTCTGCTCCCCGACTGAAGATGCACAGCTCTTCCAGCGCTGGAGGAAGAATAGCACTGGACCTACCGAGAAATGCCTACTCACTTCTATCGCTGCTAATGGAAATAAGCGGAGGGCGCATAAATCAGACCAGATCGGAGCTGCTCTCCGTGTTATATGTGATGCCCAGATTCAAGGGATCTTGAAGCGGTACTTTTGACTTATACGACTTAGACTTTTAATCTGCCCCTTGAATCTCAGCCTCGGGTCCCATAGGTATTCATTGCACTCAAATTATTTTGTTCATTTTCATTCTGAATGTCTACCCTGGTGGCCTATTCTCTTTTCTTTCCACACATGTCCATTGCTTTCTTGTTCTTTTCACTTCTTCCTTCCCTCTTTCTTTCTTTTTCTTTGCTGATAGAATAAGCTACCTACACACACTTACATAATGACAACACTTTAATATGCATGGACTCACACAAACCACATACACATACTTACATACACACACCCAACATGCCTTTCTCTGCCAGTGGATTTACTAGGAATATCAGGTCATAGTTGCAAGGTCCCACCTAGAAGACCTTTCACTGAACAAAGGGCTTTGGCTGTCATTAAACATGGGCAGAGCTGAGAGATGGCTCAACTGTTAAGAGCAGTGGCTGCTTTTTCAAACGACCTGGGTTTGGTTTCCAGCATCCCCATGGTGGCTCACAACTGTCTGTAACTACAGTTCCAGAGGATCAAACATCCTCTTCAGGTCCTGGCAGGCACCACATGCACATGGTGTACAGACTATCTATCCAACACAAACACACACACATATATATACAGGCAAAACACTCATACACAGAATTTTTAAGCAATTTTAAAAGATGAAGCAGTCTCTAATTGTTCCCCCAAATCTATTTCTTCTTCATCTTAAAAAAGATAACCCCCTATCAAGTCTTAGCAGGACATTTCATCCCAAAACTCAATGATATATATGTTCCTCAGATTCCCTTACAACTTAGAGTGGTCACATGACTAAACTACTTTACAAAGAGAGCATGCTTAGAAGGGCTAGGTACAATTTCAGAGTTAGAGTTAACTGGCATCCTCTATTTCTATCCCTTTCTGAAGTACTATGTGCCAGATACCTTTTGGTTTCAAGAATAAGTTGGCTATGATGATCCCTGGAGAGTGCTATCCGATAAACAACCTGAAGCCTGGATCATGCTAGCCAGTATTCAAATAAGAACAAATATAAAATGATTGAAATTAATTTTAGCTACATCTGTTAGTTAACCTAACATATATAATGTCCATCTCAACATGGAATTCATTTAAAAATTATTAGTAAGATCTGTGGTTTTTTTATATGAATTCTTCAATAACATTACAGCACGTCTCATTTCAGACTAGCCACACTTACAGTATGTAATGGTCTTGATTCACTCCCTTAACCTGTTGGGTGGCGGAGTCCTAGAAGAGGGCAGAGCAACAAGGCTGAAGGAACCTGGGTTTCTGAGCGACTTTATGAAGCCAAGAGCTCCATCATATCTGTCCTCCTATTTATCTCACATGAAGCTAATCATTTGGGGTTTCTTTGTAATGAGTTTAGCCTACATCTTGAACAAAATAAGAATCTCCCCCCATAGAAATTTATCTTGACCTATATCTTGTATTCTGTAAAGAATATAAATGTGGTTGTAAAAATCTCTTGCTCTTAGCTCCTGTGTGTGGACACGACATTTTAGTCCACAGTTTCAGTTAAGAGCCAGCTGTGATAAAACAACTTCCCTAGACATGAGAAAGCCCTCAGGTTGTCAACTTTGAAAAACTATGTCTTGTTTTCTATGTTCTGATATTTTCCCTATTGCCTGACACTCCAAAGCAATAAGCAACTTCCACAACCACTGAGCATCAGTCTTGACACAGCTTTTGAATTCTGTTTTCCCTTTAGAGTTTCACTATGTATGTCAAAGTTGGCCCCAAACCCATGATCCTCCCGCCTCAGCTTTCTGATTCTTTGGATGGTAGCATGTACACAATCAACTTTGGCATCTTTTGATTTTTTTATTATCAATTTTAACTAAATATTAAAAAGAGCAGGAATGTAAAATTTAAAATCACATAAGAAAAGAATAGTACAAGAGAGAAGGGAGGGCTTGGTTTTGTTTTTGTTTTTAAGCCATAACAAAAGAATCTGTGTATTTAAAAGGTCTTTTCCAGCTTCAATTTTTTGGCTTCTACACATGCTCAAACATAAGCATTTACAAACCTGCTCTAAACAAACTGCATTGGATGAAACAGTCCATCAGGTTAGGGTTGTTTCTCCCATCCAGTTTATTCCTGCCTTCCCAAGAAGAGAAACTGTTAAAGACCAACAAGGTCCTTCATGCTCTAGATTGAACTTGTGCTGATGGGGAAATGTAATCCTGATGTCTCTAAGAAGCAAATGCAGGGAGGCTCCGCTGCCTTACTACTGTGTGTCCTGAGATGTGCTTTTCTCATTTTGACAACATTGTTCCCCTTCAAGGAAGTCTCACTATCCGAGGGCTGAGGGTAGCTTGGAGAAATACTTCTCCCAAATCATTCTATGAGTTGGCATAGAAGACGGAGGAAGGGTGTAAACTGAAGGGTCCCATAGTCCCAGGACTGCATCCTGACTTGTAGTCATATGACTGTAAGGGAGGAACCAGGCTTCTCTGATGCTAAATCTCATCTATAAAGTGGGAATAGAGTAAACTGTCTCACAGACTCATGAGGAATAAAGGAGTCCAGTGGGAAGAATTTAATACAATGTCTTTTCTGGAGTCATGATAAGCATTTTTTTTTTAGAACTTCCAAATGAACATGTATATGTGTATCTATATGTGCACATACACATACATGTTACACTCACTATGTGCTGACTTATTTTGACTCTTATTTACATACTTTGGGGTACCCTCCCCCTAAATGCTCTCTCTTTACCAACAGGGAAACTGTAGTTCAGAGACATGTAGTGGATTGCCTAGGTCGTACAGTGACTATGAAACCAAGCACAAATACAAAACCATCTCATGCTTTCTCTAGTACGCTGAGATGCCTTCTCCCACTAGCAGTGTGTGTCCCAAACTGAGACAAAGAAGAAAAAAACAAAGCTGCCTTGGAGGTCTCCAAACCTCCGGGTTTAAATAAATCCCCCAATTATGCCTGAAGTTGGGCTGGCTTTTGAAATCTCTTGAACATTCTTTTCCCATCAAGTTCCTTGAAACTTCCCTTTAAAGAGCATCTCGGAAAAGACACTCTCATTAGCTAGGGTCTGACTTTATTTTCCCAATAAACAGACCTTCACTCAGACAAAAGAGCCTCTTTTATTTTCAATCAATTCATGGACATTTCAGCTGATTTCCTGCTATTTGGCTTGAAATTGTGATCTGGGAAAGGCTGGCCCTGCAAATTGTCGCCCTAGAAGAGAAGCCCCTGGAGTATCCTCAACTTGTTATTTTTAATCACTGTAATCGCCTTTCAAAGGAGGCTCTGGCCAGAAACAGAGTGGGTCTTTCAAGGCTTTCTAAAGCACAATTATGGCACTGGGGTGGGGGGCAGCTAGAGAAAGGGGGAGGGGGGAGGGGGGAGAGCAGGGGTGCGGGAGAAGAGGAAGTCAGTACAGTGCTAGCAAGTTGGAAAAGACTGAATAACTGTCCCGACTGCATCCAGGCTGTGGGGAAGAAGCCCCATGATTCAACTTGTTAAAATAGGGATCTTTTTATTCAAGACTAGAATAGCCAAAGGCTATCTATCCTCAGACTGGGGGGGGGGCGGGTGTACAGATGCCACTGGATGATAAAGTGGAATAAAGGGCAAAGATTGGAGGCAGAAAAGGGCATCATTAATTCCAAGGATGGTGATAGATGTTAAATCAGGAGAAAAAAAATTAAATAGCAGACAGAAAACCAGGAGAATGTTAAGGTCTATAAACCTAAGTCAATTCACCTAGTAGAACACACTAAATTTATGTTTAATGTGATATTGTAAGGAAATATAAACTGATGGAAAATGTCACAAACTAAACTGGTGATTTTTTTTAATAGCTCTGAATGTGATGAGTTATTACAGAATGCTTACCCAGGACACCTTAGCACAGCACTCCCAAGGTCTTTCTTCCAAGATATCCCAGCCATTGGCGGGAGAAAAGCTAGTATTCTCACCCACAGCCTGAGCAGGTATCACTATATTCCAAAGTCTAAGGGTGTGGGCTAACAAATTCAAGGCCCACCCCTGACCTGGTCTCAAGTCATCTGTGCTAGGCCTGGGCTTTTATCTATAAGTTCTGGAATGACTCGGGTGTGAGGTTATGGAATACGCTCCTCTCCTAGTGCGCTGTGGGTACTCAGCCAAACAGAAGAACTACCATGATATGGGACTCCAGGGTGCCCCTGCTTAGCCAAAATCATACACAAGGCCCCTAGTATGGAGAAATCACCACTTACTCATTCGTTAAATTAATTCATGAGGAACCAGAAAAGGGCTGCTATTTGTTTGCCGCTGGCAGTTGGACTGCAGGAGTGTTGACAAACTTTTAAACCAGAGCGGTGCACACAGAGGAAACAATGAGACCAGATAAAAGTCCTCCATTTTTAAGCCGATAAAAAAGTCTCAGACCCTCCCCAGACTAATGAGTATTTGAGAACCAACTGTCCCTCATATACACTCACCTTTGCTTTAGTAAATGGCTTCCTTCCCCCTTCCCCAGCTAGGAATTAGGCTGAGGGAAATTAAATAGCTTGCACAAAGTCACACCGCTACCAAACTCAAATCCCTTCCATTCCTTTTCCTGCTGGTTCTCCAGTTAACTGGGACTGGAGTTTAGTGGACCCAAAAGGCCAATGCAGTTTCTTCCCTTTGGACTGATCTTTGCAGGTCTGCAGCGTACCTGGTTGTCCAGCACATCCTAGGTCCTAGACTCCTTTCACCAAGTTGGGTTCTGTCTTTTTTTACCCAACATCTTTCTTTCTGTAGAAAGAAGGATCTTACGAACTCCCCCAGGATCAAGGCAGATCCTGGCCTGTGATCTAAAGATCCAAATGCCTACAGGGAGCCCAGAGCACGACTGGGTAGCTTGGAGTGAGAAACACAGGTCCACTTGCCCTGGGAAAGAGCACAGGCCCGGTGCTGGTTCAGGTGACACTGCCTGAAACTTTCTCCCAGTTCTCCTAACCATTTCCTCTTGACTCTCTGAGGGAACCAGAGAGGCAGCAGCTGGAAACCAAGTTATCTCACCAAGTGATCCAATGACCTGCTCTTCCCCATGAGGCACCAAGGCTGCCTTATGGTGGAGCAATGCCCTGGTGGTACCCAAGATGAAATCTAGTAAGTTTGCTCAGTGTCCTGCCAGGATACAGGCAGCTAAGGGGTGTAGAAAAGATATCTGGGGATCATAGGAACCTACTAAGCAGGAAGGGGGTGGGTGGAGTGTGAGGATAGAGCAGGGTGTCTTGGTGGGTGCTGGCCTAGCTGGGGGACATGCCAGAAATCGCCCACCTGATTGTATAGCCCTTTCCAGTGCTCCGAGCCCTGCTCTCCACAAAGCTGGGCATTCCTAGTGCTCACAGTGTCCAGGCTGCCAGAGTCAAGGTTCCACCACATTTAAGGACTCTTGGGAACCCTGTGTCTCTTTTCGGCCACCACTGCCACCTTCCATTGAGAAACTATCCGAGATTCTTTGAGGACTCTATTATCATTAGAACCGGTCTTGGAAATTCAATTGTGTTGGTCTCCTGGGACATAGAGAGTAATTCGGGGATCCTTCTATGGACCCTTCAGGTTCCTTCTCCCCCACCCCTTAAGACTAGTTAGAGATTCCTCTGAGAAGGGAGAGTCCTGCTTGATCCAGAAGCTGATCTCTCTCCTTCAAGGTTGGAAGACCCTGAGAAAACTGTCCTTCCTGGGACCCACCTGAGGGAACCCTCTTCCCCAGAACGCGATCAGAAGAAAAGCGGGTGTACTTCACTCTAGCCAACAGCTGGAGTGGAAGCCTGGCTCCTTCCCAGTCAGGCCAGTGTGTTGTATGGCTCGCTGTATTCCCCGCCAGGGAACCATGCCTTGGGGACCCGGGTTGTCTCTTCTGCCCGCGGCCCCCGCAACCGCCCCCTCTTCCCCCAAAGCTGGCTAGATGAGTACAGAGCAGACAGCTAAGGGGCTCAGAGCACCCTAGCCTGGGCTGGGGTGTGCAGATATGGTGCGTCGAGAATGCGCTCCCAGCTCCAGCCACGCTTGGGTCAGTGCCCTAGTAGGTTCTGAACCCCGTGTCCCCAACGCCACTCGTCTTACCGCGGTAGCTGCTGCCTGGCTTATAGAAGTCAGGGTCGCCTTCCACGCGGAGGCTGAACTCCGTGTATCCGTCGCGCCGTGTGCCCTGGGCGCGCAAGATGCGGCTGCAGTAGCCCTCCGACTTGGACACTTTGTCCAGGGTCTCATCTGAAAAAGCCAGCGCCACAGCCAGGGGCAGCGCCAGGGCCAGCAGCGTAGGACCCTGGCTAAGCCTCAGGGGCGCAGGAGACAGCCTCATCCTCGAGGGCCCCTCAAGTTTGTGCTGATGTTGTAGACCCTCCTCAGGATACTCCTGCCAGAAGTGATGCAGGCGGCAAAGGCGAAACCTGGAGGAGCCGGGGTGGCACTGGCGGTGGGGAGACCGAGCCCGCCTCGCTTTGGCGGCTGCGGAGCTGCGCTGCTCTGAGCAGAGCAGAGCGAGCGGAGCCGAGGGGCGGGCGGTGGCGGAGGAGCGCGAAGAGGGGGGGTTGGTTGCGCCCGGATCCCCCAGCGCAGCGCTGTTTTGTTTCCAAGCTGGCGATTAGCGGGCGCTCTGCTGTTTGTTTTGCGAAGCAGGATTCCCAGGGTCTGGAGGGAAAGAACAGGAATATGCAGACACGTGCAGGTCCAATCTGCCCCACCACCAACAAAGCTGCTTCTTCTGCCCTTAGCTATACCCTGGGTCCTGGAGGACCACAATGCTCTGAGGAGGGAAAGCCTGCCAGATAACTTTTGTTGCTTACCTACTCTGTGCCAGGCTGTGCTGCTGCTACGTTTCTCCGGGACAGCATCAGTCCCCTACGTGCACTAGCCCTATACACCATAATCACTTATTTATAGGCAAGCAGATCGCTGCGGGCCACTTTGGCTGTCCTGGCCCGCTACCCCCATTGCTCTACCAAAGCCACTTTAAAACATGTCACCCTAAAGAACCAGCAAGGAGCCCAGAGACCTACATACACCCTAAGATCACCTGGCAGAGTGCCTTGGCCACAACACTTTTGGAGATCTATAAAAATGTTTCTTTAAAAGCAGAAGCGGAAAAAAGTTTACGGTGAAGAAAATGTTTTGCTACATATTAGTTTGTTCCTTGGTGCATCTATGCAATCATAACTGCGACGATTTAAGAAGGAAGGTGCCTACAAAGCCGAGTGTCTATTGCTTAGGAGGTCCTCATAAAGCCTGGCCATTCCAAAAATATCAAGGAAGGGCCTGTGTTTTCTGGGTTTAGATTTTTAGCTCAGGCTCTTAGCCTCCAGGGACAGAAGTTTAGGAGGGTATAGCAGGAATCTCTCCCAGTGTTTCCCTAGGGAGAACCCGAGCCAAGCTTCAACCTTGTCAGGCCCCCATTGTAACTTCACTAAACCAACTTTTCCAAGCTTGCTCCTGCTCAGGAAGCCTGGGGCAGGAGGGCATGGGAGCTACCAACCCAGAACTGTGTGTGCTGAAATTCAATGAAACGTCTCATGTAAAATGCTTTGCCTCAGCTGACTCCCTACTTGGATACACCTCCATCCCATTGCTACCCCCCTTCCTCAGAGTTCTGAAGCATTCTTTTCTTTTCCACTAGATCCCGGTGCCTTTAACACCGCAAGAACCTGCAGCCAGCAGCCAGCAAGCAATAGCCTTTCCTTTCTAGACTAGGTTTTTCTGTTCCACTTGGTTACACACAGCCCAGGGCAGCCATAGAACTGGAAATTCCATTCCTCACTCCATCCACAAACCAATTCCTTAGCTCTTATCTGACTCCTGTTACCGCTGTCAACTGGGTGCTGTAGTGGATTTTTTTTTTAAAACTAGGCAAAGATATGTTACATTTGTTTATACTGTGGAATAAAGCTTTAACTATGTAAAGAAGGCGTATTGTTTTTATTTATGCTGTGTTTGTTTAATTATGTAAAGATGAGCTGCATTTGTTTCACCTTGCTTACCTAAGGCACCTGATTGGTCTAATAAAGAACTGAACAGCCAATAGCTAGGCAGAGAAAGAATAGGTGGGGCTGCTAGGCAGAGAGAATAAGTAGGATCCAGAAATACTGGAGCAAGAAGCCAGGCAGCCTCCAGCTAGCCAGCCAGACACAGAGAAGCAGTGAAAGTGAAATATGCAGAAGTGAGAAAGGTAATAAGCCCTGGGGCAAAAGGTAGTTAAAGAGAAACAGGTTAATTTAAGTTAAAAGAGCTAGCCAGAAACATGCCTAAGCTAGGCAAAACATCCAAAGCTAATAATGAATCTCTGTGTCATGATTTGGGAGCTGGTTGGTGGCCCCAAAGAAAAAGCCTGGTACAGGGGCTATCTTAGTGGTCACCAGAGAAAGACCTTATGAAAGCCAGTTGTACACTTTTCAGCCTTGGGAGAAAGCATGAGAACTGGTCCTTAGCAGCCTATCTCTCTTTCATGTGGATATTCAGATCCACACTGCATCCTGAGTGAGTCAGCTGACTCAGAGCTCCAGCCCAACTCCATGTTCCAGTTCTCCTTTCTCCAGAAAGCTTTTGTTGCATGCATCTGAAACAAGACAGGACAAAAAAGTTCATCCATCCTATCCCATCCCATCCATCCATCCATTCATCCAACAGTCTATCCATTCAAACATCCATCATCCATTGAATAGAGCCATCCATCCATGTTGAATGAAGACCTCCACTTTCTCCTCTACACATCCAATCAGCAATCATATCCTTTCAAACCCCTTAGGTAGAATCTACTTGCTTCTCATTTTCTCCTGTCCCTCCTGACCCATGAGACTCTCTGGAGACTCAGTAGTAGGAGACAAGGCAGATGTAATGCTTGCATTTGTAGATCTTATAGTCTCATGGTAAAGGTAAATATTAATTACATAATTCTATGAAAATTGAGCTACAGTAGTGATACATGTTATACTAGAATAAGTGGGTCGAGAGAACATGCCTGGAATTATCTTGGGGGTAGAAAATTACAGAGATGAATAAAATGCAAACTTTCTTTCCATGGAACTGTTTATGTGTCTGACTGACTGAATATGTACTTTTGAAGAACTTTACTTTTTATCAACAAGCTCAAATTTAAATTGGAGGTAGGAGGGCACATACATTGGCTGCTGATAAGAAAAATGTGGGAGAAAGTGAACTTATCCAACCTCCTGTTCCCATCTCTCAAGTCCATTTCCTAGATTACAAAAGATAATATGACCTGTTTAGCTGATGTGCTATTCTAGTGAGGGAATGAGCTGGGCTTCAACTTCAACATTGCCAACACCAAGATGGGGAGCTTGCCATTACCCAGTAGTGCTGGCCCCATCATCCAGGCTCTAACAGCAGTTTCTAGTCAGCCTTCGGAGGTGCAGTCCCACACTGGCATCAAATGTTTCTGGCCCAGCTAGGCTGTCACTTCTGCACTCTGTTCTCACCTGCACATGTCCAATCTATCACTCTGTCATCGGGCCCACTTCCCAGGTTCCTCAGGTACAATCTGCCTGCTCTCTGCCCTCTACCCTGCCTTTTCTGTTACTCAGAAGTCATGTTCCCTCAGCCTCCTAACTGGTCTGCCTATCGGTCCTCATGGAATTCTAAGCAATCTTTTTGAAAATGTAGATTTGAACAAAGACCCTAAGGTTAAAACCCCTTTGCCTTCCCCATGGCTTTTGGGGTCTTAGATCAAAGATGGATCCCTCACGTGGCCTCCCAGGCCCTTTCTGTTTCAATTTTCTTCTGGGCTCCAATCCCAAAGTTTCTCACTTTGGGGAAGTTCTATCTGTTCTGTCCTCACTGCCTGGGATCCTGTAATATTCTGCAATTCCTCTACATTCGTCAGAGAAGCCCTTCTTGATTTACAAAATACAGTTGACTCTGCCCCTGACTCTTTCCTGGATCTCACTCGGTACTTGTTCTCTTAATGGTCATCAGAATTAAACTTACATATTCATTTGTGTGCTTGATTTTTAAATTTTACATTTGTTGAGAATCTGTCTTTGTCATTAAATTCCAAGCTCCAAATAAGGCTTCCTGCTGTGCCCTCCATCAAAGCGCCTGGCTCATAGTAGGGATCTATAAATTTTTGTTCTCTAGCTGATAATCTTTAGCAAATATGTCCCAGTGTTTTCTAACTCAGCCCGAGTTAGCCTTCAAAGTCATCCGCCATCTGGCCCCATTGTAATCACCCAGTATGAGAAGATGTCTCTGCTTACACATTGTGACATGACATTGCCGTTTACATCTAAGAGTCAGAATGGGATCTCATTCACTTCATAAAGTGCTTGCTAGGCAAAAGTGAAACTCTGGCTCTGGTTGCCAGTATGGTAGGAAAGAACAATAAAACTCAAGCCGATAGCCTGGTGTGTGTCAGTAACCCCAGCATCCGGGAGGTGAAGGCCAAGGTCAGAGTCCAAGGTCATTCTTCTACTGTCTAACCTGCTCTATGCACAGAGGTCCTGTGTTCTTTTCTCTGGACTTCAGTTCACTCAGGAGAAGAAAAGTCTTATTTTTCCTATTATGGCACTCAATTGTCACATATCATTCTGTGTGTCCCTGTCTCATCTACTAGCAATGAATCTAGTTGATTTCTGTTTAATTTCCTGTTCAGGTGTTTGTTTTGGTGTAAAATACACTGGACTTCAAGAAATATCTTTTCAGTTTTGTAGCCTAAGGCAGAGCTGATGTTGGTTGCTAGGGCGTTGCTAGGGAAAGTCACTTAGCCAGGGCAGATAATTAACTTTATCAGTGTGTGTGTGGGTAGGTTGCTGAAGAGAGAGCTAGGGGTACCACTTCTCCAAGAAAAAATCCTTTTGATTGGAAAGAGGTAGATCAGCCACTTGGTATTTTTCTTTTCTTTTTCTTTTTTTCCTTTTTACTCTAAGAGAGACAGAAAAAGTAATTTTCTAGATTAGTGTTCTGTTCTTCTGATCTTTGAAACATGAGCATCTGATCTTTGTTTCAGGTATGGATTCAAGAACCTCATCAAAGACTCATCAAATGTGCACTTCGAACAAACTTTCAAAGTTTAGAAAACCACCGTCTAGGACCTTGTAAGTCACACTGGAAATACACAGCACCCATCCATCTCACCCATGTGGGGAGTGAAGAGGTCCTGGAAAGCCAATCAACCGTCTCTCTAAACTACATATGAGAAAGGCTAGAAGCGGCAGTACCATTGTGTCTACCTCCCAGGATTCTGAGAAATGAATCCAAAATAGAGATAATAATTTCTAAATTTCAAACTAACTCACCAAAAGGACCCAGTTACCATTGTTACTATTTATTTATTAAAAAGACCCCAGTAATGTTATTTCTTTTTGCCTCTAACTCATAGATTTAAATTTGAAGTTTTATATGAAAGGATTTCTAGAAAGATAGACATTGAAGATAGGTGAATTGCCCCAAGTAACCTGTTACTAGTAATGTCTCAAAGCAAAGATCTCAAGCTGGCTATTCATGAGCGACCTGGTTTTGAGACTAAGTAATAAACAAAGATTACAAAAGTAATTAATTTAGAAGCTACTTCTTCAGGACCCCTTCTAAACATTGTCTAAATTCAGTATTACATTGTGAATTCTCACCCTGATTGTGTCTACCCCATAGCTTTACCTAAGGTAAACATTTCCAGTCATTTTCAAATTCCATTTAACCTAAGCATTTTCCCTGTTATACCCCGTTTCCCATTGCCAGGTCCAGACTGGCATTCTAGAATATTATTCAAAAGCCTCTTTAAAACTCATAGCAACTAATTGGTATTCCCTCCACCTAGGTTCATCTTCTGTAAGATCCAGGGCACACACCCTGCAGCCAGAGAAGACTTGGCCACCGGCCTTCCAGACTTGTGCTACAGACCTGCACACTAGAAAGTCTGCGCAGATGAGTCAGCTATTGCCCTGGGCCAACAAACCTGGCCTCTCTCCAATCTACAGTCCTCTCCCACAAAAACACCCTTGGCTTTGGACCTCTCAATCTCCCAGCAGCCCTCTGCTACTCCCCTTTCTGCTCTTCACTTCCCTAGCGAGTGCTTTGATCTTTCGTGTCCTAGCAGCCTATGATGTTGTGATCGTTTCTGGTTTGCCCAGTCCACCTTGTCAGCTCCTTTCCTACCCAGTCCAGATACTTTGCTTAAATATTTTAACTATGTCTTCACCAACACTCCTATCTCTCTCTATTTGTTTTGGTGATTCCTGTCAAACTAATACCCAACTCAAGATCATAGGGGCCCATTCAAGACTTCTGGGTTTCACTGCAGACAATCTGATCGCCCACCTATTCTCCATCCCTGAATGCTATCTTCACAGCTGTGATTAAAGCTATTCCTAATCAGCCTCCAGTCCCCACCCTCAGAGCCTTATCTCTCCCTTCTAGTTCCTTCCGTGGAGTCAAGCACCACACGTGCAATTCTCATTCCTTTGGAGGTGACCTGCCCTCTTATTTCACCCTCCTCAACTAGGGGACACTGGGCATGAACTGCCCCCAGATTCTGCATCTCTTATCCACTCTGCCCTGACTTGTTCTCTCTTCCTCTGCTGGAACATGGATCTAGCTGTTGTGCTCTCATTATGCTGTGTTTCCCTTTCTCTTTCTGTCTATATCCTTAGCTGCATGAACAAGGCAGTCTCTCCTGCCCTGGAAGGTGAGCTGGATGGTTGTGTGACACTTGGTGGGAGTCTGGACCTGTCACTACCCCCCCCACACACACACACTTCCCCATAATAATTCTTCCTCCACCCTCCCTCAGTTTCCACTTATTACTCCATACAGTACAGTTTGGAATGAGCACATATATCACTGTATTGAAACTGCTTCAACAGCGGTCATCTAGGGCCCCTTTACCTGCCATCAGAGCTGTCTGGATTAAAATAGATGAAAGTCCTATCATTGCACAGCAGAATGGGAACTCATCCCTGGGAGTAGTTCAGAAGGAGCTCCAGGATGTAGGTGTGGACCCCCTCTTATGGTTTATGGGAATGCCTTGTGCCAAGTGCTATAAAGCCTGATGTATCTTTGGTCAGCTCCCAAGAGTGAGCCTTTGCCATCTTGTCCCTTCACACACAGAACCAAGGCACAGGACTCACACACCTTCCTGTGTGCCTGTCACTGGTGATCTAGGTTCAACTTTTTTGAGGTTCTGGAAATTTCATGGCTTGGGCCACATGACCGCGGCACATTACTGCCACCTGGTGACCATGATGTGAGTGTGCAGCAGTATTAAGTAAGAGCTCTATCCAGAACAATCATTCCTGAGGTTGCCTCCGTGGAGCTATTTTAGATTACACTGCACTTTGAGAGTAGTCACAGAGTTTCTTGCTGTGTTATGAAATAATAATGTGCTTACACAAAGTAGGTACTTGGTGAATTTGGGGGAACCTTGAGGTTTTTATTAACTAACTAGAAGGCAAGACTAAGAAAAAAAAAATAGATCATTCTTGGTTTCAAGAAGCTTCAGAGAAAAAGCAGAGGATTGGCAAAATGAAGAATAATACGTAATAAAATGTATTAACAGGAGTTCAAAGGGGGAATGGTTACATCTGCCCAAATAAGAGTAACATAGAAACAGTGCTCAGCACTTTCCTGTAAGAATACTGTAGGCAAGGGGAATGGATAGGGCACTGAACGTTCCAGGCAGGGTGCACAGTGGTAGGAATGGAATGTAGGCTGCAGTTGTGGTCAGGTTGAAAGAGTGCTTTGCAGTGTGCACAAAGCCTCGGGTTCCATCCTTAGCATCACCTACATCCATCAGGTCAGCACTTGGGAGGCAGAGGCAGGAGGACCAGAAGTGCAAGATGATTCTTGGCTACATAGCATGTTTGAGGCCAGTCTGGGCTCCATGAGACCATGTTCCACACCCAGGAGTATATGGAAAGCACAAATTGGATTCTGTGGATGTTTTTCTTAAGGAGGACACGAGTCTATGGGTGTAGGGAGGTAGAAGGAGTGGACAGTTAGGAGACATCTCAGCAGTCTTAAGGACAGCCATGAACTGAGACAGGAAAAGAAGGGCAGAATGGAAGGTCCTTTAGGAGGTGAACTGGGGGAGGAGGGGATGTAACCCTAAAGACACATGGGAAATTAGGAGTAGCTAAGGAGTGATTGAGAGTTCTCCCCAGACCACTGAGGGCGGAGGATGTCAGCAGTGATGTTAACTAGCAGGGATAATGAAGTAAACTAGGAAGCCACAGGCTTCTGAACAGGTGAGGTGGGTGGGGAACTGTATCACATGAGCTAGCATCACACTGTAACTTAAACTGGCCTGGAAAAATCACTGTGTGGTATAGAAACAGCCTTTAACACACAACAAGCCTCCTGCCTCTCCTGTGTGCTGAGTCACACAAGCCTGGTCATAAGTCACATTTAGGGAGCCTTTCAAAGTCTGCTTATATGGTAGACTGTCAATGACAGTGGTTTCCAGTGCAAGGTAAAAGCTGGGAACTGGGAGTCTCTGGGACACCAAGCCCCACACAGCCTTCAACACACTCTCAGGACTCCGCTGCCACTGTTTCTCATCTGCATGCTAAGGAGAAAGTATCAGCCATGTGTTCCCTACCTGGGTCACCAAGCGACACCTGGCTCCCCTGTGATCACAAATGTTGTTCTAAGGTGAGCCAAAGATGGCGGACACTGGACTGTGTCCCCTGGAAAGTAGCTGGGGCTCTCCTGAGGCTGTACAGGGAACTCTCATGCTTGCATCCAGTACTTGGTGTAGTCTGAGAAAGGACAATGGACTCGTGTTCTTTTGGCTTGATGAGGAGTAAATGACTGGATAGAGGAAAGAGACAGTAAGGTGAACTGGAAATGAAGAAGGGAAAGGGGCAGGAAGTAGATTTGATGTACAAGGAGCATGGAGGAGTTACTGAGGAGCTGAGAGGGGGTGCTCCCGCCCTCCTGTACTCCCAGTGAAGGGTTCACACGCTGCCATAAAAGGTCCCCCTTTGCCCTTTAATTAACTATAGTTTAACTTTTGCTTCCCTCAAAGTCTAGAAATATAATTGCTGATGTGTCAGGGTTACCAGTTGGATTGGCTTTAAATATACTGTCATCTGACTACTTCTTGAAATCTGCAGATCACAGGGCTATGGGGGGGAGAAGCGGGATTCATATACACTTCAACCTCCAAACTTACTTTACTCAGAAATCTAGGCCAAGGCTGGAGATTTGAGCTTTAATAGGAAGAAAAAAAAAACACATTTATTCACTCGGTAAATGCTGTTGACATTAACAATGCTAAGCCTTTATTGGGTCCCTGTGAAATGGGATGAGGCATCTTTGGTCTACAAAGGGCAGCCCCACAGCTTACATTATGCCTCAGATAGAACAGACACTGTTCTAAATGTTTCCCATACAGTAGTTCATTTCACTCCCATGGTAAACCATATAGTCAGTAGATTTTATTATTAATTTGCAGAGAAGGTAAACTGAGGCACAAACACATCAGATGAGGGCCAATGTAGAGCTAGAAGAGACTTTTCAATGCCAACTCATGATGGTGGCCTCTGTTTCTCCTCATATGCCCATCATTTGAAGAAACCTTGTGGGCTGCAGTAGGCCACAGGCTTCCAGGAGATGGTAGGACTTGATGGATAGGTATGATTAGAAACCAGAAGAGGGGCATTGAGAACACGGCTTACTAGGTAAGTGCTTGGTATAAAGCAGAGAACTGAGTTCAATCTTAACTTATATTTAAAACATGAACATGGCCACAAACACATGTAACTCCAGTACTAGGGGAGGGGTCAGACACAGGAGGGTCACTGGGGCTTGGTGCCTGAAACCTGAACTCAAGGCTCATTGAGAGACTGTCTCAAAGGAATACAGTAGAGAAAGTAATCGAGTATAGAGTGTGTTGTGCACATATGTGCATCTTTCTCTCTCTCTCTCTCTCTCTCTCTCTCTCTCTCTCTCTCTCACACACACACACACACACACACACACACACACACACACACACACACACACACATATACACCAAAACAAAAAAAAAACCCAGGGGGTAAGCCAAGACTATAGTAGAGGTCACAGAGCCCAAAGGTCCCCCCCAATAGGTTGCAAAAATAAGGTATATAGTTAGGAATCACAAGGGGCTGTTACAAAGGGGTGATGACTCTGATACTGGGGTGTCTCTGGAGGACTTTTCAGTGTAAAATATGCTTTAGTTCCATGCATTTTAATGCAACAGTACAGGGACCAGGATTCTAGTGCATCCATCTCCAGGCACCATTAACTCATTAAACCCACACTCCACTTTCCTCTCTGTTCTGCTGCCTAACAGGGTCTGGCATCTTGGATGGATGCTGACCTTTTAGAGAGATTCTTATGCAGATTGTCCCCTTGAAAACACTGCTCAAATGCCACCTCTCTGAAGACTCAGCTGACTGCTCCATGCAGGACTGTCACTCTTGTGTGCACAAGGCTCCTTGCTCATAACTAGAATAGCATTTGACACATGGGAGCAACACACACACACACACACACACACACACACACACACACTTGGTTGTCTCACACAAGACCCAGCCCTTAAAAGACTGTCTTCTTTGTGCCACTTTGTGCCTCGTGCAGTACCTGGTACATGAGGACGCTGGATAAGAATCTTCCAAATGAACAATTGGATTAATAACAAATGGCTACCTCCACATTCCATGAAGAATTATCTGGCCCAAAGCTTTATCCTGTGTATGAATTCTTATATCAAAAAAAAGCAGGGACTGAGAAGATGATGCTTTGGTCAAGAGCTCTCGGTGCTGTTTCTAGTTTGCTCACCTTTGCTGTGATAAAGTCCAAGATCAACACAAATTGCAGGGGATGGCTCTGTGGTTTGCACATCCCAGTCACTGTCCATGGTGGAGAGAAGCCAGGGTAGGAAGTCAAGCAGGGGCAAAGACAGGAGCAATGAAAGGAAGCTGCTTCCTGCCTTTCTCATCATGCTTGCTCAGTTTGCTTTCTTATAAACCCAGGACTGTACTATGAATTCTAGTTGGTCTTAATAATAAAAACCCGGAGTCAGTATAGGGGTAAAAGATGTGCTGAAAGATCAGAGAAGTAAAGGAGCCAGCCACTAGAGAGACTTCCTACCTTTATGGAATCCTCAGGCCAAAGGGGCAAGCTGTGTCCTCCCACTTTATATTTCTCTCTGCCCGGCCATGTAACTTCCTATCTCCACCTCCCTAGTGATGGGATTGAAGACATGAGCCTCCACCACCTGACTCTCCTTTTCCTTTCGATTGGACCAATCTCATGTAGCCCAGGGTGGCCTTGAACTCCTGATTTTCCTCCTCCCAAGGGCTGGTATTAAAGATGTGTGACACCACTGCTTAGCTGGTTGTTTTTTTAAGCACTGTTCTCATATGGCGCTTTATATAGCAGTAAGAATCAAGGCAGGTATAATGGCTTATATATATATACTTATAATTCTAGCTCTTGGGAGGCTGAGGCAGGAAGGTTGGCATGAATTTGATGCCAGCCTGAACTACACAGTGAGACTGCCGCTCAGAAAAGTAAGAAAGCTACTACACACATAGCCCTTCACAAGACTCTTTAAGATTTACACAGGCCCTTGCTAATTTCTTCTGTTTTTCAGACTTAATGGGGTTCCTGGGTCCTTCATCTTTATGTTCTCTGTCCCAAGGACACACTGCAACTTCACACCAACTATGTAAAGACACAGAAAACAGATTTAAGGCATGGCTTGCTTGCTATCCTAGAAGGGAGAGGCTGGTCCTTCCCATGTAGACAGGCTGTGTCATGCTGTCAGTTTCCTTTGGCTATCTTCCCACCCCATTTTATTATAAAGAATCCAAACATACAGAAAAGTTCAAAGAATTTTACATTTAATGATCATCAGTTAACAAATAGTGTTATTGTTCTTAGGTCTGACATTAATTATCATGGGGGTCAGGAGGGTTGTGTCAGGAAGACTAGGGTGCAGGCTGGGCAGAGATGACCAAGACATGCCAAGAACAACAGAATAGACATTATCTTCCTGTATGGAAAGACAATAATTATCAATTGTCATTACTACAATGTGATAGTAATAGTGACTGCATGTGGGACTCACATTAACTATCCATTTTTTGACAGTCATCACAATGAGTTATGAATCTAGTACACAAAACTGTCTCTCTTATTCTTAAGAACATCACAAATGACTTTGCCATGCTGATTGATAAGTGTGTTTACTATTTCTAGCATCCTTTTTTCTTCTTCCAGAGTAGCGATGCTTTCATTAAAGAAGGGCTCATCTGCTTGGAGGATTCTTCTCACACTCATGGCAGTTCCTAGCAATCAACCCAACCCCCTTGTAATTATCTTTGGGACAGGGTCTCATTATGTAGCTCTGGTTGATTTAGAACTCTCTGTGTTAGAACAAGATGGCCTCCAACTCATAGCCTCTTGAGTAGTGGGATTAAAGTTCTGAGCCATCATACCAGATAATCTCTCTCCCCTCTTCTTCTGTCCCCTCCCTCTTTCTTTCCCCCTTCTCTCTCACACATGCACACACACACACACACACACACACACACACACACACACACACACATCTTTATAACCTCTTTCTCAGGAAGTCTATTGTGGGAAAGAGATGTGAGCCCAATATCCATTCTTCCCTTGTTTACTGACAGCTCCCAACTTGATCCAGACACTGGTGAATCATAGCTATGGCCAATCTAGTATACCAATAGATTTTAATTTTAAAAATTCCATACAATATATTCTGATCATATTCTTTTCCATTCTCCAATTCCCCCTACTTCTTCTCCTTCCTCCCTACCTATTCAACTTCATGTTCTTTTTCTTTCTAACAAACAAAAACAATAGCCAAAACAAGACAAAAAGCACACACACAGAAATGAAGTCCATGGTGTGTTGGACATCCTGGCCACAGGGAATCCTGGATGTGGTTGATATGCCCACTGTCACTACATTGGAGAAAGCAGATAACCATTGACAATAGCTTCTTGGTTAGGAGCTAGCCTGTTTGCCCACTCACCCTTCTCCAGGCCAGGATTTTGTCTAGCTTGAGCTTTTGAAAATCTTATGAATTCTATCAAAGTCCATGTGAGTTCATATGTGCCTCAGCCCTTTTGTGTATGGGAAATACTGTTTCCTTGGAGTCACTCTCCATCTCTGGCTTTTACAACATTTTCACCTAACCCTCAAGGAGGGGTATGATGCATCTCATTTAGGGCTAAGAGTTCCAAGGTTTTTCACTCTCTGCACATTGCCCAGTGGTGGAGCTCTGTGATAATTACCATCTACTGCAAGAAAAAGCTTTTCTGATGAGGGTGGAAAGATGTACTGATCTAGGTAGAACAATATTTTATTATAAGTATGTTTGCTGCTATATTAATTCAACAGAATAATATAATATTAAGTTTTTCCCTAGATTGGCAACCTATCTGATCTCAGGTCTTGGTCTCATTGACAGTGTCAAGTGTAGGTTTCATCTCATAGACTAGGCTATAAAAAAACTTTGAGGTTCATAGCTGGGTGAGACTGATAATTAATTTTCTCCTTTGGTAGATAAAGAGTATCTCCCAGTTCTATGAATGCTAGTCAGTAGGGGTGAAGCATCTAGTTACACACTACTTGAATTTTCTATGTTTGATGATGTAAGTGTCTTCAACAACAGGTCTTACCATCGGGTTATAGAGATGGATGTTTTGTGTAAAACGTCCACAACAGCACCTCACAGGAGGAGTAGAGGACCTGGAAAAATAGTTTAGTTTGTGAAGTATTTCCTATGCAAGCCTGAGGAGCTGAGTTTAATCCAAAATCTTAAGTAAAAATTTGGGCATGTGGCATGTGCTTGTAATCTCAGTGATGGGGAAGTAGAGACAGGTGTATCCTGGGGCCTGCTTGTCAGCCAGCCAATCAGCAAACTCCAACCAAGAAAAGAGTCTTGCAAACAAGTAACTGAAAGAGGCACTGAAGAACTGAAGAACTGGCTTTGCAGCATGTACTCCTGCATGCATATGAACACACACACACACACACACACAGACACACACACACACACACACGAGAACAGAAACCAGAGTTAGCTGACACAAGCAAGTTTGCTCCTGAATTTTCCCTTCCTTTTGCCTGGAGCACAAACATTGATGCTGGTCATATTGGCATTAAGTGACAATGAGGGAAAGGCCAAGAGTCTCTCAGTCCTAACACCCTTGAGTAAGGAATGTTTGCTTTTACCATGAGAACGCACCTAAGTAGGTTCAGCTCTTTGGGCATTTCAGTTACTAATAGGCAAATGTGATACAATTGTCTTAGAATTCTGGCCAGTATCAACCCAACAGCTTTGTAGTTTGAAGACTGGATCTTCTTCCATGGATGTATTTGACAATGTTCTGATTCCCAGTGTCACCAAACTCTACTGTTGATGGGACAGTGGTCTTACTGAAAACATATATTCATGCCTAGTTAGAATATCTATTCAGGGAAGGAGATACAGACTTGGGCTTAGACAGTTCTTTCCATTTCTCGCTGATATAGAATGTAGCCCAGTAGAAGCTCGTTCCGTTTCTTATCACCTGGTATTCCTTCTTCCATTGCAGTCACAAACCCTGGGCTCTGCACATGTCAGGCTTCAAACAGAAGAAAATGATCTGCTGATCTTGACAATTCCTGCACATTTCTGCTAGTCTCCAACCTTTCTCATATGATGCCTAATATATATTTGCAGATCAAATAAATGTATCTAAGATCTGAACAAACTAATGAATTCAGTCAACCATGGGAACTCAGCTGAGACTGCCAGGTTGCTCGAAGCTGCATATACTTACTGAGTGGTGTTTTGTTTCTGCTGTGTATACAGTATAGGCTGAAAGTTCTTCATGTTATTTTTATAACAACACTAGGGAACTTGAACAGGATCTGGAAAGCCATCCAGTAAAGCACTGGATGCTTCACTTTGTTATGTGTTAGGCAATCTAGGTAGCCATATTCTTTGCCAGGCTAAATCCAAATTCTTTCTCAGTTTTTCTCTAGAGCTGAGGTTGATCCTATCCAACCCAATCTCAACTCAATCAAAAGCTCACAGAATGATCTATCAGACATTCTCTGTATCTCATTTCAGAAGGGATTTCAGGCAAGGCCCATTGTAGTATGAAACAGAAGAGGGACCAGCAGACTTTTTCAGATGAGTGTCATAGTTTCTGCAGGTTATGTGGTCACAGAGGTTTCAGACCTGCCCTTGTAGTGTGTTGTGGCATATCTGCACACTGTGTGAAGATATATTTGTAATTGATGTAATAAGAAGCGGCACCTGGCCACACCCACAGCTCCTGCTGCTGCTGAGGGTATCTGCAAGGATCCCTACTGCGACCCCGAACTGAGTGAACTGAGCAAACCAACTGCAGGGGTCTCTGAGGGGCGGATTCGAACCCTGACCAGAGGTGAGGAGGGTTCGGCAGGCCTCAGCACCTGTATCCTGGCCTGGGAGGGAGAGTTGAGCTCCCATTGCTTCCGGTTCCGCCACCGGGACCGGTGCTCTCTGCAGCGTCCCAGCACACTCTAGAGCAGGGGCAGCTGAACTCTGCACCTGGCCACACCCACAGCTGCTGCTGAGGGAATCTGTAAGGATCCCTACTGCGACCCCTAACTGAGTGAACTGAGCAAACCAACTGCAGGGGTCTCTGAAAGACAGAATCAAACCCTGACCAGAGAGGTGACAGGAGACACACAAACCAAAGTGCCACAACTGACCAGGACCCATCTAATCGTGAACCACTGAAGCCATGGGCAAACGTCAGTGCAAGAAATTACATAATAATACAAAGGGCAATATGGTAACTCCAG
>PVIH01015937.1:0-47547 GCA_004025045.1 Sigmodon hispidus
GTGGACACCTACTATCAGTGACAGGGATAGTAACAGAAGGTTTGAGAGGAAAAGAAATGGGAGGTGGTCTTGGTGAAAATATATAATATGTCTGTGAAATTCCCAAGCAATTAGAAAGATCTGAAAATTGTAAAACGTTAACATTTATTTTGATATTTATATTCCCAATTTTAAATAAAGATGATTTTTAATTGAAAAAGTGAATAGACTCCATTAATATAGTTATATCAATACTAAGTTATAAACATATGATTAAATTATATTCATGTCAGAGTCACAGATTGACAGTTGTGGCCTACACTCTCTTGCACAATACTTCATTTTTTCAGAAATTACTCTGTGACTATTTTTGACTTAATTTACAATTAGTACCCCAGAAATGAAAATGCATTCCCAATACATAAATATCCTTTTAGTAGCTATTAATTTTATAACTTACTTGGAGATATCTTTGCTACAAGTCTCTATTCTCCTGTTTCAGACAGGCAGTGTTGGGCTCTAGATTTCAAGATTGTAGCTTTTCTATTTCTTGATGCCTTGACAATGCAAATAGATCCAAGCCTATCACCCTGAATCAAACTCAAATCCAAGTGGATCAAAAACCTCTACATAAACCCAGCTGCACTAAACTGGATAGAAAACAAAGTGGGAAATATTGTCCAACGAATTGGCACAGGTGACCATTTCCTAAATATAACACCAGTAGCACAGACACTAAGAGCAACAATCAATAAGTGGGACTTCCTGAAACTGAGAAGCTTCTGTAAGGCCAAGGACACAGTCAATAAGACAAAACAACAGCCTACAAAATGGAAAAAGATTTTCAGCATCCCTACAAGTGACAGAGGGCCGATCTCTAAAATATATAGAAAACTCAAGAAACTAGACACCAAAACCTTGAATAAACCAATAAAAAAATGGAGTTCAGAACTAAAAAGGGAATTCTTACCAGAAGAATTACAAATGGCTGAAAGGCACTTGAAAATGTGCTCATCATCTTTAGATATCAGAGAAATGCAAATCAAAACAATTTTGAGATACCACTTTACACTTGTCAGATTGACTAAGATAAAAGACACAGAGGACAGCCTATGGTGGAGAGGATGTGGAGCAAGGGGAGCACTCCTCCATTCTTGGTGGGAGTGTAAGCTTATTCTGTCACTTTGGAATGCAGTATGGTGGTTTCTCAGAAAACTGGGAATTAATTTCTCCAAGGATCCAGCAATACCACTACTGGGCATATACCCTAAAGATGCACATTTGCACTCCAAAGGCATTAACTCGACTATGTTCATAGCAGCATTATTTGTATAGCTGGAAACAACCTAGATGCCCCTCAACTGAAGAATAGATTAACAATCTGTGGCACATCTACATAATGGAGTACTACTCAGCAGTAAGAAAAAATGATATCCTAAAATTTGCAGGCAAATGGATAGATATGGAGAATATTCTCCTGAGCGAGGTATCACAAACCCACAAAAATAAGCAGGGGATGTACTCACTCATTAGTAGACTTTAAAATAAAAAACAAAAAGCAAAGCATTCCCAAGCTGCATACAACAACCACTGAACAGCTTAGGATCTGAAACACTTTGGAAGGCACCTTTGAGCCCAGTCCCTCCTGAGGAACACCTGAACTAGTCTTGATGTTGGGTTGTGGAAAGCGGATCTGCTTTGAGTAGATGCTGAACTAAGAAAGTCACACAAGGACCTTGGGACCTCTACCTTTGATGGGGAGGAGATAAAGTGATGTGGAGAAGACAGAGTGACTGCAAGGGGAGGGAGGGGAAAGAGAGTTTTAACAAGTGTATACATGGATAAAAAATATGACTTTATTCCTAATAAAAAACTAATAAAAATATTTAAAAGGCAAATGTAGAATAAAAGACAAAGCTGATTTCTTCACATCATTCTGCCTATATAAATTCACACACTGCTGATTTAATTAAAGCGCTACAATGCAACCATTTCACATGTTAAAAAATATTGCTATTAAGGTACAATAAAATGTCCATTTAAAAAAAAACAATAGTATGTCAAGAATGTAGTACCTCTCAAATGTGGTACAATCATATGAGCGTGTTGCAAATCATTTGAGAAACATGCATCTGAAAATTCCCTATTTCTAAATGTTTGAAGGTTTCAATGATTTAAGGTTTAAAAGAATACCTGCCCAAAATATTTACTTCTACGAAGTATTCTATGTATTTATTTCATACAGTTAGTGGCCTTGGCCTCAATATTAGTTTTTAGTCCTTGATAAACTTGTTTGAAACCTAGTTCTATCTTTTCACCCATAGTTTTTTGTTTTTTTTCTTTTTTTTTTTTTTAAAAAAAACTTTTGCTATGTGGTTGTAGGCTACTTCTTACTCTTATTGACAGAGAAGCCCAATACAATCTCCAACTACTTCATGATAAAATCCAATGGTTAACATCATCCTCCTTTCTTCTTCTCTGCTAGATAAGCTCTCCATACTTGTCTTCACCATCTTTAACCTCTAGACCTGTACAATACATTTCTTGTTTTCTGTGTTTTGGCTTTACCTCTTTATGTTTAACACATTACCCTTAACCTGACTTTTGCTCCATCAGATTTCCCATTAAAGATTTGCTGTTTGTTATACAGCAGTTAGTAAAAGAGTACCTGCTACCTAATGAGAAAAAAGTAACAAAAAACATAATCAAATGTTAATTCCAAGAAATCTCTTTATCTTTCCTATTATTCATATGACTATTGTTTCCTCATTTTCTTCAATCTAAGGGCTTTTAGAATCACCTCTTTCCACCAATTTTCTAAAAAAAATATTCATGATATATAGATTTCTGAGCCTTTTTGATTTGTTGGGCTTTCCATTAAATTATTCTTTTTATTTTAGAAATTCATACTTTAAATCAGTGTGAGATGGTCTTTCAGGCTCTGCCTGACTCTGATTTTCTTCTCCATCTCTCTCTCTCTGTTTGGATTTCCCATCTGGCTGTAAACTGTCTAATCATAGGCCAAAACATCTTCTTTAGTTAACCAATGGAAGTAAAACATATTCATGGTATACAGAAAGACATTTCACACCAATTCTCTTCAGCTATCTATTCAAAAAGGAATGTTTCAACATTAATACAATAAAATTATATATAATAAAAGTTATCAAGCAAAATTTATAGTTACAATATCTAGTCTATTTGAATTTGGCAAAATTAAAAATGTATTTTTTCATCTATCCTACCTTTGTGAGTCTAAAGTTTTACATCTAATCTACCTTTTATCATAACTAAGGAAATCATTAGTTTTCCTTATGGGGGAGGGGGGACCAAGATGTAATGAAACACAGGTAAGCCACAAGGCATGTGGCAAAACATAGATTAAGAGAAGTAGGTTACATTAAGAGCTAGCTAGCAAGAAACCTGAGCCATAGACCAAACAGTTTGTAATTATTATATGAAAGAAGAAACTCACACCCCTTGTGGTAATTTTTTAATTAGAATGGCCCCCATAGGCTCATTTATTTGAATAATTGGTACTCAGTTCGTCGAACTGTTTAAGAAGAATTAGAAGGTGTGTTTTTGTAGGTAGACTTTGAGGTTTCAAAGCCCATGTCATTCACAGATAGCACTTTCTTCCTCTCTGCCTGCTGGTGATGTACACCTTTAATCCCAGCAATCAGGAGACAGAAGAACTTGGATCTCTGTGAGTTTGTGGCCAGCCTGGTCTACAGGAGTTACAGGACAGCCACATAGTGATTCCCTGTCTCCAAAACAGGACATAAGATTTTGGCCATTGTTTCAGTGCCATGCTCTTGTAAGCTCTCAGCTTCTGCTCCAGTGTCATGCCTGCCTGCTGCTGTCATGATCCTGGTCATGACTGTCAGAGACTCTAATCCTGTGGACCTGTGAGCCTCCAATTAAATGCTTTCTTTTCTATGTTGAGTTGGTCATATCTTTTCAAAACAATACAAATATAATGAAGGCTTTTTAAAATTATAAACTAAGTTTCAATCACTTTTTTGATCATTTTTACATCTCATTTTCACTTTCAAAAAATACCATCATTGCAATAGTACACATCCTAGAGTGCGTTAATTTTCTAACTTCTTTTATTTTTATTCCTGATGATTCTCATTTACTCTATACTTTGGCCATTTGCCTCAATTTTATGTATCCTCATTTCTACTGTTTTTTTAAAATTACTAATACTTTATATGTGTTATGTTTCTCATCTTTCCCAGTATTTTGTCCTAATGTAGCATTGTTGCCTGCCAACTTTCCTTCCGGTAAGAGAATGAGCATCTCAACTTCACTAGCATTTCTAATTACAAACATTCACAATCCTATTTCATAATAGCTACTTTCTTGAACTGAAATACTTCTATGTCAATTTTTATATTTATGTGAATACTTATTTTGCAGAACAGTATCATAGAAACATCATTGGTTGAAACTAGTGTTTACTATAAGATTATTTAAATGTTTTTATGATTCTGATATGATACCATTTAGGCTGCTACTCTCCTGACTTTCAAAGATAAAATCATTTTAGTAGAAAACTAAGACAAAAACTTCATAGTTTTACTATTACATTTATTCCTATGGATGAAAACTATTTTAAAATTTAGTTTTTAAGTAGTAACACTTCCCCAATATCCACATATTTCATTGGCCCATCTTAGTACAGGGATAAGATGAAATTCTCAAAGGAAAATATACAATCAATGATAAGATCAGTCTTTAGAGTTTATGGAATGAAAATCAACTTAGCAACATGTAATCCTCAGCCAAAAAATCCTTTCAGAATACCATCTGTTATTGTTGGCTAAATGCCATATAGCATGCCTACTCCATTTCTTTATCAGAGCATAGGCTAAAGATATAACTTAATAATTCTAAAAATAATAAAAATAAGAGCTGTCATTCTTTGAGCAGTGCTCAATGTACTTTATTTAATGCTCTTTTATGACACAGTTTAAATTTTATCTGTGAGTAACTACTATAAAGTGATTTTCAAAACTGCACAGCTTTAATTCAGAGTGATACAGTGCTAATATCACATTGGAATTTAAAATCATGTTTATTTGGTAACTAAGTATCCAAAACATCTCTCTCTCTCTCTCTCTGTGTGTGTCTGCTGTGTGTGTGTGTGTGTGTGTGTGTGTGTGTGTGTGATGTGTTATGTGTTGGTTTATGTTAGGAAGGATGACAGAGGAGAATCTCAGGGTGTAAATTCAAAAAAGTAGAGAATGAGATGAGGGATACAGTGCCTTATGCAGTGTATGTTACCTTGCTAAAGTGAGTTTATAAACCCAACTTACTCAACTTCAGATGTTTGTTTCATGTGAGTTTGCTTTTTTCAAATTATCACAAGCAAAAATAAATCAATAAAAAAATTGATCCTAAAATTTAAAGTATTCAAAAGAATACTTTGTTTAGTATATACTTTCTGTTGCACATAACAAATATGCTGTTTTTGTGTGTGGTTGTATGCATAAAAATGTGAGAATTGTACCAAGAATAGGACCAGCATATTCATTTATAAAGTCTCAGCACACACATACACAAAGGTACACACATAAATGTTTATGTGATAATGATCATGTCCATGAGAAACAAAGAGTTTATTTGACTAACATGTCTCTATCATTGTCTATCACTGAGAAAAACCAAGGAAGGCACTCAGTCGTTGAGGAAGTAATATGGAGACAGGAGCTGATGCAGAGTGTTATTTAGTGGCGTGCTTCATTTGGCTTGCTCAGCCTGCTTTCATATAGTACCCAGGATCACAATTTTAGAGGTATCATCAACCACAGTGGAGTAGGCCTTCTCACATTAAACATTAATTGTGAAAATACCCCACAGGGTTTCCTAAAGGCCAATCTGATAGAAGGATTTTCTCAATTGAAGTTCCCTCTTCTCGAATTACTCTAGCTTGTGTCAAGGTGGCAAAAGTATCCATTACAGGCATATAATCCAAAAGATATAATGCTATTTTAATAAAGATTACAACCAATCTAAATTGAATTGCATTGTATATGGATGCAAGTATGTATGGATGAATATAGAAAGACAATTAAGAAAATTATTGTAAAACTATGGTTAGTATACACTACAGATAGGTTGACCACAGTCTGATGTATGACCCCATACCTATGACTATATATACAATACAAATTTAACTGTTATTACAAATGGCTTATTAAAATAGCACAAAATGCTGGGGGGAGGGGAATGAGAAGGTAGAGAGAGGATTGGGAAAGAGTTACAGAAGGAGTAGTGACTCTCAAATACCTTGTATGAAATTCCATAGAATTATTAATATTGATATGCAAAGAAATAAAACGTTAAAAATATCATTTCCAGAGTTGTTTAGAATTTTAAGTAAAAAAGGGCACACAATAATTTCTGAGGTATTTACAAAGTATTTATTTCTTGATTGGATAGCTTCACTTAGATTTATTTTAGCACTATTTATATATGACATATTTTCATGTACAGGGCAGAGAAAAATTGCAAGAGCATATAAAAATATGTTAGGGGATAGAGAGACAACTCAGCAGTTAACAGCACTGTAGAGAACTGGGGTTCAATGCCTAGTCCACACTTAGCAGCTTCTCATCATTTATAACTCTAATTTGAATGGATCCAATACTGTCTTCTGGACTCCATGAGAATGTCACAACATGCAGTACAATGCATGCAGACAAAATACTCATACACATGAAATAATAAAATAAAATAATTAGAAATTTTCATAAAATGTTATTTAGTGATACCTGCTTATCTAATATTTATCTATGCTTTAGGCATGTTCTACATAATTCTGCCAACCTTACACACAAATGACTACAAATTAAAATGTACAGAAACCATGAAAATTAGAATGACTGAGTAAAAACTAAAGAATGTTCCTTAGTATTACCCAGTAATCTTTCATGAAAGAATGTCAGTTTTGTTTTCAATTTTTAATATAGAAAATCAACTTAGTTTAAACTCTGTTTCAGATTTTAGCTATGACAAAAATTTTGGGCTCATACAATTTTCTATCTTTACCCATAGTTTCTATTCAGCTGAACTAAATTGAAAGTAAAAGAGTAAAAGTACATATTTAGCTTATAGTGCTTTAAATAAGCCCATGGAAATGATATAAAGTTCCATCATATTATACTCATCTTATGCTCATAAATGACAAGTAAATGAGTTTTACAAAAGTACATATGGATATAAATATTCTCTAAATTGAAACAAATTACATTTCCACTATTCTAGATAATTGGAACTTGTGTTTCCCTTTTGTTGGTGGTTCCAAAAGGGAAAATGCTGTTTTCTGTCATCACCAAAAGGTATTTTTGCCTGTTAAATAATTTCAAAGGAACTTTTAGAGATGAGATAGCAGCTAAGAGTACTGTATGCTTTTCCAGAGGATCTAGGGCTCAATTCCTAATATCCACATCTACAGCTTACAATAATTCCAGGAAACACAATGACCTTTTCTGGAAGCTGTGGGAACTAGGTACACACATATTACACACACAAACAAGGGGGAAAGAAAGTCACACATAAACATTAAATAAACCAATAAGAAAGCAGAAAAAAATAAATTGGATATGTGTGTGGCTACTGGTAGGTTTCCCATACTCCAGTGGATAGCCCTGTACACATGCATTTATGGGCAGCGATAACTGAACTTATTGAGTAATCAAAGTAAAGACTTGATGTTGAGAGAAGGGTGTTGAGGAGGATAGGTGAGGAGTTAAAGTGGATAATCAAAGCACATTGCTTACATGCATGGAATTCTCAAAAAACAGATTAACATTCCCAGACCTAGCTCCTATTACACAGCTCATTCTTGTGACTGCTTGTATTCCTACCATCCAGTGCTGTCCTAACACTCCCAGAAGGCCTAGCTAAAGTTCCTTAGCCTGTACACTTGCCTATCTTGGTGAATGTCCCAGATCCTTGCCTATTTACATTGTCCCCATATTCCCAAGAACAGTTGTGGTCTTTTAGCTTGTTAATCAAACCAACCAGGAGAGTAATCCAGATTCCCATTCAATGGCACCATGTACTTACCCTCCCAGGTTTTGGTTGGATTGTGCAGCCTACACAATAGCCCAGCTTACTGAGTGACTCAGATTCCTGTACCATTTTCATCATTTCTGTACCACCCTCAAACTTCAAAGTCTACTCTGGAAGCTCAGCCTAAACACCCAGACAGACTCACTCAATATTTGAATTCCCAGGCTTTCTTCGTTATCATTGAAATGGAATTACCTCATTCTTCCAATCAAATTCAACAACTGAAGGACTACCATACCAATTCTTCACAAGCAGAATCAAACTTTCACTCAACTGAAGCAGACTGGAATTTCACATCAGACACCCAGCTGATGAATAAATTACATACAACTAGGTTATGCCTCAAAACACAAATAATATTAAAGGCTAAGATACTATGTCCTCCTCCAAACTAGTACTATAAAAGTGTTGTTCAATGAGAATTATCTAGGTAAACCTCCAGGCACAAATTCTAAAAGAACAATCATGAGGAGTTTTAAGACGAAACAAAAATCTCGATGTCTTTAAATAGGATAGAAATTAACTCCTTGTGAAGTCTTAGAAAGCATAGATACACAGCTGATTGAAATAAAAAGGACAATACAGGATTTGAAAACTGAATGCGGTAAGGAGATAGAAACAATGAAGACAATTCAAACTGAAATGAAGATGGAATTGAAAAACAATAACCCACATAGAAAATTCGGGGTAAAGCATTACAAATAGAATGGACCCAGTAGAAAATTGATTATTAGGACTTAAAGTAGAGGCATTAGATCACACAAGCAAAGAATATGAAAAATATAAAAAAACAAAATGTCTATGAAAAACTTTTGAATACTACAAAAAGGGAAGATTTATAAATTATACGTATCTTAGTGTGTCAATTGCTGTAATGACATGCTATGTCCTAAAGGCAGTTGGGGAGAAAAAAGTTTATTTGGCTTACAGTTCCGCAACATAGTTCATCACTGAAGGAAGTTGGGTCAGGAACCCAAACAGGGCAGAATCCCAGAGGTAGGAACTGATGCATAGGCCATGGAGAAGTACTGATTACTAGCTTGCTCCTCATGGATCACTCAGTGTGATTTCTTATAGAACCAAGAACCACACACCCAGGAATAGCATCACCTACAATGGGCTGGCCCCTCTCACATCAATCACTAATTAAGAAATACCTTATAGCTGGATCTTATGAAAACACGTTCCCAGTTGAGGTTCTCTCCTTTCAGACCACTCTAGCTTGCTTCAAGTTGACATAAAACTACTCAGGACACTATGATAAAGAATTCAAACAGTGCATAGAATAGATTTTCAAGAGGATCATAGAAAAACTTTCCCAAATTACAGAAAGGCTAACCCACACAGAATCAAGAAGGACAAGAACACCAAACAGACAGACCAGAAAAGAAACTCCTTATGACATATTTTATTTAATACACTAAATATAGAGAACAATATGGTATTGAAAGCTGTAAGAAACAAGCTACAAAAAGAGGAGAAACCTGTCAAAATGACAGCTGATTTCTCAGTGGAAACTTTGAAAGACAGAAGAGGCTTGAGCAATATGTTCCAAATGCTAAAAGACCTCAGATGCCAATCTAGACAACTGTACTCATCAAAACTACCTGCCACAAGTAAGAAACATAAAATCCTTCCATAAAGTAAACAGGCTGGAGACATTTATGTATACCAAACCAGCCCTACAGAAAATTCTGATAGCAATACTTTGGACCAAAGAAAGGAATAAGCATCTCCAACAGACAACAGAAAGAAAATGAAGCTACAGTTATAAAAGCACGAGATAAAACTAAGAACATAAAAGCAAAAGAATAACAAAACCCCAAACCCACAACATACACATTTTAGTAATGACTTTGAAAACTAATAGCTTCTTTTGCCTAATCAAAACTTGTAGTTAGTGTAGTGAAGAGCAAGTGTATCACTTTTACCTAGAGACATGGCCTCTTGGCCCACATAGATCTAGGATTCACTACCACCAATGCTGCAGATTTGAGGCATGGCTGAAGGCAGTTTATGATCCAGGTGCACATAGGCAGCCTTTCTCTTTTGTTTCCTGTCTGCCCTTGGATGGAGGACATCTTCTGATCTGCTCAGTTTCAGCATGTGAATTGGCCCAGCATTCCAGGAATCTCACATTGGTTTAACCCAGTGTTTCTATAAGTATTTCTCTATAAACCTCTTAATAAACATTAACCCTATGATCAGTTGCTAGTGATTATTATGCCAGCTGCAGGTTAGCTGAAGGGATCATAAAATAAAATCCATCTCTCTCAATAATCTCATCTCATCTTCAAAGACAGGTACCATCTATGAGGGAAAGGGTAGAACAAATTATCCTAAATTAGTGAAATCAAAAATCAAACTAGGACAGTGTCCTAATAGTTAACAAAATAGACTTCAAACTGAGTGAATCAGAAGAGATAAAAGATACTTTATTCTGTTCAAAGACTAAGAGATTAAGGAGACATAACAATACTAAATATATATGCACCAAACTCTATACTTTCACAAGAAACATACTACAAACAAATATAAATGAAATGATGAAGTGAATGATGAAGAAAAATCAGGATTTGAAAATTTATAAATTGAGACAGAAATACTGAAAAAAAAAAACCCAGGTAACACAGTGGAATTGCAAAAGGAAACTCACAGAAAAAATTATATCAATAGATTGCATAAATTATATCAGGACTTGAAAATAGAGAAACTGTACATACTCATTCAAAGAATATGAAAAATTAGTAACACAAGAAAAAGATATGGTCATAGACTGGTAGAAATAATATTGTGGAAATGACCATCTTACCCAAAGCAATTTACTGAGTCAATGTAATCCCAATCAAAATACACAGGACATCATCCTTCACAGAAGTAACAGCAAAACTCTAAAATTCATGTGGTACCACAGATGGCCCCGGATAACCAAAGCAATCCTCAGTGAAGAACAACACTAAAAGGATTACTGTAACATACTTTAAATTACATTTCGAGCATATAGTAATAAAATCAGAATGTCAAATTTCACCTAAGGCTTTTTCTTCATATATTAAGAAGATCATGTGTTCGTTGTCTTTATTCTGTAAATGCATCATATTTATTAGTTTTATTATGTTTAATAATTTCTTGTAGCTCAGAGATAATTCCACTTGACTTTCATGAACAATATTTTTAAATTTTATTTTACCTATTTTGAAATTTTTACATGTGCCTAAAATGTATTTTGAGCCTAGAATCCTTCTACCCTTAACTATCTCAACTTGCTCTTCTCAGTCCCTTCCAAATTCATGTTCTTGTTCTCTCTCTCTCTCTTCCTCTCTCTCTCTCTTTTGCTTATTTTTAATACACTTTAGCATTTAATTAGTACTACCCTATATGTATGGGTACAGGTCCAACCACTGTAGCATGGATAACCCAAATAGATCATATTCTTGAAAACAACTAACTCTTGCTCCCTCAACTGCCATCAACTGCAATTAGCTCCTGCTTAGGGGTGGGGCCTCTATCTCCCCTTCCCTCCCCCCAAAAATTTAGCGATTGATCATAAGTATTTTTTAATGTTTGTTGGATTTGGACTGCTAGTACTTTATTAATAGTTTATTTATGATCATAGAAATCTTAGCCTGTAGTTTTTCTGTTTTAATTTTATTGTCTGACTTTACTATCAGTGTATGCTGGCAATTTAAAATAATAGTACTTCTTGCCTTTCAATTATGAGAAAGAGTTTGAAATTAATTAATATCAATTCTTTCAAATTCTGGTAGAATTTAACAGTCAAGCTTTTCTTGGTGGGCCTTTTTATTACTAGTTTATTCTCTTTATTTTTTTCATATTTTCTATCTATATATAATTCAGTTTTGACTTATACATATCAAATAATTTATTCATTTCTTCTACCTTAGTCTTTTTCTCTAAAATAAAATTTTCATAATAGTACCTTATGATTCTCTGTATTTGTTGTAATGTGCTCTGTTTAATGTATTATTTTTTGTTCTCTTTATTAATTCCTTTTTTCTTAGTCTTTGAAAGTTTCAGACATTAAAAACAATGTATTTAGATAATTTTTAACTCTCTCTCTTAAGGGCCAATGAGGGAGGTAGAGACAGTATTCTACAGGGATGAATCAGTAAGTTATCTAACCCCAAGTGGCCATCCCTGAAAACACATACAGGAGAACAATATTAAATGGATGCATTTAGTTGGTTGGTGTGATATAATATTAGGAGAGATTCATGAACTAAAGAAGTGAGGAAAGCTTGGGAGATTACCTTGTCTAGGTTAAAGAGCATCAGTTTTGTTTATACCTTAAAATCCTTTGTTATATTGATATACTCTTTATTGAACATTATTTTTATTTTTAAAATATTATTTTAATTATCATTTTTAATTTACACGATTAGCACAATTTTCCCTCCCTATGCTCTTTTCCTCTACCTTCACTGTCATCTACCATCTTCCCCATTCACTCCTCCTCAGTTTGCATTCAGAAAGGGCCAGGCCTCCCATGAACTTTGCATGGCAAACCAAGTTGAGGTAGGACCAACCTCCTCCCTATGCATAAAGGCTAAGAGAAGTAATCCAGCCTGAAAAATAGGTCCTTTTTGCCATCTCTATTTTATGAATTTCTTCTCTACTGTATTTTTTTTTATCTATTAAGTTTTCCCTTTTTATACACATATTTAGTCCTATCAACGAATTGTTTAGTTACATTTCATAATTGTGATCTGCTGGTTTTCATTTGTCTCAAAATATTTTATCTTCTAAAGAATTATTTTATTAGTATTACTAGTACATGTATTTATATATGCATGTGTGTGCCTGTTTGCATTAGTTTGTGTGTACAAGTAACATATACATTCAGGTGCCCACACAGACTAGTAAACAATGTTGAATCCTCTTGAACTGGAGTTGCATATAATTATGAACCACAAGATATGAGTGATGGGAGTAAATCTCAGGACCTCTGCAAGAGCAGAAAGCATCCTGAGCTTTAGGACCATTCTCTATGGTTCCTATAGATTGAACTCAGCTCCTTGTGATTCCAAACAAGCACTTACTGCCTGAACTATCTTCCTTCCAGCTGTTGAGTCTAGAAAGTCTCATCATACACATGCTATGAGAGATGTCTGTTTGCAAGATGATTCTAAATCCCATCAGACTGACAATCAAGAAAGACCGTTACAGTTTAGCTAATTTTACTGTTTCTCTCATTAGTATGTTCTCCATTGTTTTTCTTTACTTTATGACACAAGACTTTCAATACTATGCTAAATTAGAACCCAACAGCAGTTATGCTTTTTAGACTTATTATTCTGTAAATATAACATCAGTTTTGATATTTTTATTAATTTTATCAAGTTAGGTAAGTTCTTTTTTCTTGGGTTTCTGGGAGTTATTATGAATGGGCATCACATTTTGTTAAATAACATTACTTCATCAATTGTTATGACAATAATTTTTCTTCTTTAGTCTCTTAATATTGTAGTTTACATAGATTCCTTCTTTTTAATGGATGAATATTATATTCCTACAATAAATCCAATTGTTATAGTAGATAATTCTACTTCTATGTTAGTGAATCACATTTGTTCATATCATGTTAAAGATGTCCTTTGAGTCTTTGTTGTTGTTTAGTTTTTGTGGACACTTTTTTCTTATACTGCTTTTTACAAAGTCTTAAGAGCAAAGAGCAAAGTGGCACAATCATTTAGCACATGGTACTTACACCTTTATAAAATGGAATGAGAAGAATTTCCCTTCTGAATTTTGTTATTTTCTACAAGAGATTGTGTTATATTGTTGATGATATTTAGTTGTCTGTACAACTCCAAGAAAATGATCTAATTTTTTAAGGTTTAAAGGGTGATTTCATTTTTTATTATGTGTCTCCCCAAACCAGATGCATTAACAGTGTACTTGCTTATTTAAGTTATCAAGTTTATTTCTGTAAATTGCTCACAGTATTACAAATAACACTTCTGACATCTGTATGATGTGTTGTGGTAATCTCTCTTGCCAAAATTTTGTGTTTCTTGGATTTCTTCCTGTGTATCATGGAATATAATTGTGAATTTTATGACATTTTAAATAAATAAATTTTATCAAATTTGTTTTTCAATAATTTCATCTGTGTATATGATATTATGATAACGTTCTCCCTCCCATTACTCCTCTTAACTCCCTCCCATTATTAGATATAAAATTGGCACTATTCTTCTTATCAAGCATTACTCTTCCTGTTTCTTCCTATTTTCATCTCCTGCTTTTTATGCCCAAGTACTGTGCAGATGTTCACAGCTCCTGTGCTCACTATTGCAGTAATCATAAGTGTTTTATCATATGCAACTCTATCCTCTGTTAGAATAGAGAAAGAACTCTGTGTTTTCGTCTAATTTATTTCTTCTCTGATCATTATAAGTCCCTCATTATTTGCTTAATTAGTGTTTTCTTTGCTCCCCTTTGTCTCTGAAATTGAGATAGCATATATAATCATGTTTTGAATTTTTATTTTGTCTAATGTAAGCATTTTGTCCCAATCAATTCTTTCTGCATAGTTATTTGGACTATATCCCACAAATCTCAGTATTGTGATTTATTTTGTTAATTTCAATGTGTTTCTTAATGTGTTACTTTGAATAAGAAAAGCCCTCATTGGCTCATGCTTAGGGAGTGGCTATATTTGAAAGGATTAGATAGTTTGGCTTTGTTGGAGTTGGTGTGGATTGTTGGAGGAAGTATGTCACTGAAGGTGGACTTTAGGCTTTCAGAAGCCTATGACAACCACAGAATCTTTCTCTCTTTAGGCTGCCTGTGGGCAGAGATGTACAAATCTCAACTATTTCTCTAGCACCAAGTCTCTCTGCATGCTTTTCACCATGATGAAAATGTACTAAACTGCTGAAACTGTAAACAGACTCCAACTAAATGCTTTCTTTCATAAGAGTTGCCATGGTTAAGGTGACTCTTCCCATCAATAGAACACCAAGAAACTTGATTTGTGTTTGATATTTTATTATTTATTTCCAGTCTCTTTCCAATGCATTCATAATAAAAATACTTGACATTTGTTTCAATTCCATAGTATTTATTGTTTTTATAGCTCAATATATTGTGTGTCTTGGGAAATATTCTAAATGTATTTGAAAGGGTTTTGTATTCTAAAGTTTTAAATCTATGACTGTGAATTCAATGATTTTGGATTGTGAAATACTATGTTACTTTTGTTTCTGTCAGTTACTGTCTGTCAGAAAAATGCCTTGCTGAAGGAAGGGCATCATAGAGGGCAGATTTTGAAGGTTCAGACTTCTACTCATTTTTTATTCCTCTTTGCTTCCTCTGTGTGTGTGTGTGTGTGTGTGTGTGTGTGTGTGTGTGTGTGTGTATTGGGGAGATGTATACCCTCTGAATTTTGAACTAATGTAACTGTAAGAAACACTCCAATATGTTGGAATACATGAGCTTATACTGCTACCATTCCAGAATACTGGGTTTCCCCAGTATCCATATTTGTGGGTTATTCAGGTGCCTGTATCTGCAAGTGGCTAGACTGAGTGTTACAGCATGTATACCTCACTGGGGAAATTCCACACTTCACAACTGGAATGTCATTTATATCATGATATGTGCTTTTTGATGGTACTACAGAAGCAAATGTACACATGATGATGGCTTTATCCTTTGCAGTGTTTTTATCTGGCAGAGAGACTATAGAAAGATAATAGAGGTTAAGGCCTAGCTGAACACATAGTATGTATGTTAAAGCAAACCTGCTAGGCTCCAGTTCTTCTTTGAATTAGACAATAAAGACAGGAAAGTTGGTATTTCAGAACAGATTGATCCTAGATTTTCTGACTGCAACTCAGGGAGGTCCCCACATTGGTGATCCTTTTCTAGTTTTCTGCTTTTACAGGTATTCTAGAAGAAAAACAAATGTCTAAGGATTCAAAACTGGAATCCATATATGAAAGAGAACATGTGATGTTTGTCTTCCTAGGCCTAGATTAGCTCACATTGCCTTTTTTCTTATTCAGTCAATTTATTTGAAGATTTCATAATTTGTTTTTTCTTTATAGCTGAATAAAATTTCATTACTTATATGTATTTTCATTGCTTATATGTATTTTTATTATCAGTTTGTCTATTAATGGACATCTAGGCTTGTTTCATTTCCTAGGTATTATGGACATTTTGTGTATGTAGATATGCAATTTGTAAGGAGACACTCCATTGTTTTCATGAAAATGTCAAAGGGACCTGTGGACCAAGAAATATTTAAGAATCACAAATAGACTACTGATGCCATACTTATGGAGTGCATGACAATAGGAAATATAATCTTTGAATCCACTATATGTCCATTTCTTCCTTATGATTGAAGATTAAAAAGGAAAATATTAGGCAAGTTTTTAAATTTATAGTGGTAATGGATTCTAATGGGTAGTAGACATAACTGGGGATTTGAAACTTTCAAATTGGTTAAATTTCTGATTGTTGTATCTTAGCTGTAAACTTTTAATTGCAACTTACTGTCAAATACTTAACTTTTGAACTTGCTTTTTCTATACTGTTGTTATAAATCATTACCTCATGAAATATTTGTTAACAAATGCATGTAAATTATTCTTCAAATACAAGAAAGTAGTATGTGTTTGGAGTGTCTGACTGTCACCCCACTCCTTTAAATAAAAACTCGACTGCAAAAAATAAAATCAGTTGATTCCACTCAGGAATTTTATTGGTTGCTTCCACTGTCGCTTTCTGTTGGAATTTTCACAGTGACTCTACGCCTAGGCTTTATACGGCTAGGTCGGTTCTTCCCAGACAGGAATTTCTCCAGTTTAGCCAGCTGGCATTCCATGATGTTTAGATTGATCAGTATTTGTTTGTGCATGGCTACTGACTGTGGAATAGGAGGTTCCTGGTTGAAGTCGTTAGCTGGGAGACCCACAGCATTGTTCCTGTGTGATCGATTATGAGTTCCCCTTGGTAGTATAGGAGGTGCTGAGTTGCATGGTCTTTCATACTCAGTCATCTGTAAAAGAAATTACAACTCTTTTTTTTTTGGAACCTAGGAATCTCCACATTTTTTCATGATATATTGGCTATGATAATCAACATATTTTCTCCTAAGAAATATAGATTTGAGTGTGCTTAAGGGTAACATTGACTGGCATGTATTTTTCATAAGCACAGACTGGGAAAAAATGAATGTTATCTTGTAATGTCTTGCCTTGGAAGTTCAGTAGTAGCTTCAAACCTTGCCTGTGATACTTATTTCAAAGCATTTCACTTGCAAGTTTAAATACCATAATAAAGCAAACAAAACAAACCAACAAAAACAACCTACATATTTAGAACTGAGCATGCATGTGAATACTCAGGAGTTCCCAATGCCATGGTGGTAGAAGAAAAAAGGAACCTGAATCCAAAGACAGAAAGGGCAGGATGCAATGAGAGAAATAAAGGAAGAAAGGAGACTGATTCTTAAAATGGAACTGTGATTTTAAATCTAGATATTAATATACATTGAACTGATTTTTGTGCATGGTCAGGAATGGGGGGGTACATTCCAAGATTAAAAGTATATGTAGGGACTTTCAGAACAGGACTCTGATATCACAGGAAACAGTCTCAACAATCAATACATGAAATTAAACATTTCTACACAAAAAGTAAACTATCACTAAACAGAAAATTCTATAAAATATGAGACAATCGTAAGGATGTTTATGCAGAAAAAAATTCAGGAAATATCATGGAGGTTACCTTATAAATCCTTCTTGCCTTAGGAAGTTCAATAGTAGCCCTGGCATGTAACTAATCCTATTGTAAAATCATTTTCCTTATAACTTTACACCAACACCAGGAAACTCACATTTAGGCAGGATATCATCAGGAAAAGATGAGAGAAGACAAGAGAAAGAACAAAATTTTAAGATGAGACTTTGGTATTGAGGAATGAGCACATTCAGCTCTCTTGTTCTCTCATGGTGAGTGAGAGAGGTTTGCTCAAAAGACGACCATATGGTTAGTAACCTATATCTAACTTCTAACAAATCACAACTATTGATTACAGTGCTGAAAGTGTGAGAAGCTCATATAGGAGAGACATCAAATGTTGGTGCTCTGTAGAGAGGGCGGGTGGCATTTGATGTTCTTCACTGACTTCCTTTATACTATTTCTGTGTGCTTATAAATCACACTCCTATCCTTTTATTTAGTTACATTAATGTTAGGGCAGTCACTCCTGCATAGAGCATACCTGAAATAGTATCTTTAGGATGGAGAAGACAGAAGCAAAAATAATGCCGCAAAGACAGATGGATACGATGTTCATGACAACTCTCTGTCACCTTCTTTCTATAGAAAGCAGACACCAGGCGGGGGGGAGCTGCCGGATCTAGAAGGCAAGCTGGAATAGACTATGGTTAGGACCTACTTCTCCCCTACACCGCCTGGTTATAACTGACTTGAGGTGCCTGCTGCACTGCCTTATATATTGCAGGTGACATCAGCACTCCTCATTGTCTACAACATGAGATCTCATAATCGGGTCCTCCTGGCCTAAAGGAAAGAGGTGTGCCCTTGTCACTGCCTGACTGGATGTAGGACAAGGTCATAAGATGAATAGATAAGAGAAGAGGGGGTGGGATTCCATTAAAAAGATGATGAGAAAAGTGACGATTATAAACAGATCCATCAAATGTGTGATGTAAAAAACATTAATTTTTCCTTTGTTCTTTAAAGATACAGGCATTGGCTTCAACTACTGTCATTCACTTAAGTGTTCTTTGTTTTTTTTTTTTATTTGATATACTGTAAGAAGTAGGAAGCCACAGACTGAACAACATTGCAGAATCAGACAGAACCTTCTTCACTTCCAATGGCTACTTCAGGTTTGCTTCAACTTTAGTTTCCCCATCCTCAGATTTTCGGGTACAATTGTATCTCTTTTTCCACTGGAGAAATAATTTCAGGAATGTTTTCCTGTATAGTCCTCACTACAAATTGTGTTCCCTTATCATGCTGATTTCTGAGTGTGTTTTTAAAATGTGAAAATAGATTTGGCTGATATATATACATGAATTTGTAGATATTAGTTTAGTTACACATTTCTGTTCTCTCATCCACACCCCTCCATTTCCACCTCCTCTCTACTTTGTGAGTACCGAGATTTTATATTTTCCAGCTGAAGAATTTTAATCTTTCTTATACCATACAGTTTTCTAACTACAAGGGCAAGACTGACAATGTTATTAATTCAATAAGTATTTGTTAAACACCTGTGTGCTGAGAGCCCTGTCTTTTAGGAAATACGCTTATATACAGGAATGGATTTTACCTGGTATGACTTTACCTGAATGGGAAACAGACAATATATGTGTTCAGAAATAAATTTATAAGTGCTGATGTAGTTTCCATTTCATAGCTACTGTGAGTGAAGTCGCAATGACCATGATGTATTTTTGGAATAGAATGTTCAGTCCTTTGAATGCACCAGTTAGCAATACCATCAAAGGAAGTAAGGGTTTCCTTTCCCTGTATCAAGTCTGGCATTTGCTGTCAGAAGATTTCTTGATATGAGTCATTCTGACTGGGGTAAGATGGTAATTTAAAGTAGTTTTAATTTGCATTTGCTTAATTGCTGAGGATGTTGAATACTTTTAAAGAGATTTTTTTTTGCCATTATTTCTTCTTTGTAGACTGGTCTGTTCAGATGATCCATGTTTTAATTGGGTCACATAATTTCTTAATTTTTTTATTTTATATGTTCTGGATATTCACCTTCTATTGGATGTATAGCTGACAAAAGTCTCTTCTCCTTTTTGGACTGCCTTTTCTTCACTCAGTTGCTTCCTTGCTATGCAAACACTTTGGTTTTATGAAGTACCATTTCTCAATTGTTTGCTTCAATTCCTGAGCAAATGAAGATCTATTTAAAAAGTTCCTTATTGTACACATATCTTTTAGGGCTCTGTATGAGTTTTCTTTTAGAATTTTTAGAGTCTTAGGTTTCAGATGAAGATCTTTGATTCACTGTAAGTTGATTTTTTACAGGGTGAGAAATATGGCTCTAATTTCATTCTTCAGCATATGGATATTCTGTTTTCCCGAGTCCCATTTGTTGAAGATATTATTTTTTCTTCAAGTGTATATATTTGTCATCTTTGAAAATCTTCAATTAATTCTTAGATAATGTGATTGTGTGACCAAAACAAAATGGAATTCTGTTAATCTGTAGAAAAAAAAATGAAATGTGCAGATTTTCAGATGAAACCAGAAAATATTGTACTAATAACATAAGACAAATGATCCACATTCTCTGTTCTTTGGAGATCTTTAGATATGTGTAGATAACCTGGAGTAGCTGCAGAAACAAAAAAAGTTTGAGGGTGGGTGAGATACAGGACTTTAGATTAGGCCATAAAGTGACACCGTTGTTATGAAATGGAAAATGAAAAAATGGGGGTGGTCTTTTTTTGAATGGTGGAAAGAGAGGTCAACACAGAGGGAAAAGGTGGAGGGATAATAAAAGTAAAGATGCTTGAAAATGTCAAAGGGAAACATTCTTTTAAATTTAATAAAAGTCATATAATATAGAACTGTATGTGTATCATATAAAGTTTAAATTAATTTGCAGAACCTGGAGTGAGGATGGTCCTTCTCAGAGACTAACAAAACCCTCAGTGACAGGCATAGGAGACCTGCCTTCAGGTTGTTGGTCAAGGGATTCCAAGAGACTCCCCAAACAGCACTAGCTGTTACCATTGTATTTGGTTGCCTCCCAGCACTTGAAACTAACACCCTATTGCTAAAGTCAATGTACACTTTGGGTACAGGGCTTAGGGAAATTAAGCTTGGATCTACATGTAAGTCCCCTTTCCCTGAGGATCAACTCTTAGTATCAGAAGATGCTATGCAGACTTCCAAGGAAAAAAGCATTTTCCACTCTTACAAATGTAAAGCTTATGAGCCACAATAATACCCAACATGATAAAATATTTCTGATAGTGGAACATAGGTCTTAGTGGTAATCAACAGGCAAATTGCCTTTAAAAATGAGGAAAAAGAACAACTGAGGAAAATTCCTGAATCAACCTTGGGCCTACACACACATACTCACACACACACACACATGCAAACAAGAAAATGCTGCTACCAGAAAAATCATTTTTAACTCTGTTTTCTTTCTGTTTAATATAAGCAGAAACCTTAAATCAATCACACTTATGCCAAGCCTTCTGTGAAACGTACGAGTTTAAGCTGTGTGCCACGAATGCGCCATTTTTAACTTCTAGCCTGAACACCACGCTGTCTCTGTACCACAAATCAATTCAGATATGCAATTTAGAAAGCCGCTTTTGGCTCTGTTTCAGTGATCTAGAACGGTCTTTAATTTTTTAAACTTTCTCCAGCTTTATGCGGGTGTTCAGCCCACGTTGGGAAGCCATCTGTTGTAGAATGTTTCCCAGGGGCCCTTTTGGGCCTGGAGGTTTGAAACCTGGCCCATGCAGCTTTTGTCTCCCAAAGAAATGAATCAGACACTTATATACTTTATACTGTTTGGCCCATATCTTAAGCACATTACTAGCTAGCTCTTTCATCTTAATCAACCCATTTCTACTAATCTTCTCACCACGTGGCTCAGCCCGTGGCTCACCTGTACCTCTACATGTTCCTGCTTCATGAGTCAGATGCGACTGGCTAACTCTGCCCTTCTCTTACTTGCCTGTCCTCTGATTCTCTACCCACTTCTAAGGTGCTGTGCATAGGCCAAAACAGTCCTTTATTTACAGCATACAGAGAGCATTTCCATCACAGGGCATAAATATTCAGGATTGAGACTTCATATTGGTGCATTTTTTGAGATGAATAAGTAATATCTGTCCTGGTCTCTTTTGATTGATTTTAGTTTGAAGTCTATTTTGTTAGATATTAGAATAGCTACACCAGCTTGTTTCTTAGGACCATTTGATTGGAAAATCTTTTCCAAACCCTTTCCTTTGAGCTTGTGCCTATCTGTGAAGTTGAGTTGTGTCTCTTGTATGCAGGAGAAGGATGGCTTCTGTTTATGTATACATCATGTTAGGGTGTGTCTTTTTATAGGTGAATTGAGTCCATTAATATTAAGTGATATTAATGACCAATGATATTTCCTGTTATTTTTTTGTGGCATCATGTATGTATTTTTTTTCCTTGAGTTTTTTTTTCTGTGGGACTATTGATTGCTTGTGATTTCTTGGGTATACATGGTTTCTGTAGCTTGAAAGTTTTTCTCTAGTGCTTTCTGTTGGGCTGAATTTGTGGATCAGTACTGTTTAAATATGGTTTTGTTGTGAAATTTCTTGTTTACTCCATCAATGGTAATTGATAATTTTGCTGGGTATAGTAGTCCAGGTTGGCAGTCATGCTTTTTAATGTCTGTATAACATCTGACCAGGACCTTCTTGCTTTCATTGTTTCCAATGAATAGTTGGGTATTATTCTGATGGCTCTGCATTTATAGATAATTTGGTCTTTTTCCTTTTCAGCTCTTAGTAGTTTTTCTTTTTTTCTGTAGGTTTAGTGGCTTGATTATTATGTGGCAAGCAGACTTTTCAGTGGGTCTAGTTTATTTGGTATCCTGTAAGCTTCTTGTATGTTTATAGGCATTTCCTTCTTTAGCTTGGGAAACTTTTCATCTATGATTTTATTGAATATATTTTTTGTGCCTTTGAGCTGATATTTTTCTCTTTCTTCTATTCTAGTTACTCTCAAGTTTGATCTTTTCATGGTATCCCAGATTTTCTGGGTGTTTGTGTTAGGACTTTCTTGATCTTAGTGTTTCCTTTAATTGGTGTATCTATTTCCACTATTGATTTTCTACTCCAGAGATTCTCTTTCTCATCTTTTGGATTCTGTTGTTTATGCTTGCACCTGTAGTTCTGCTTAATTTCTTCAGGTTTTCTATTTCCAGCTTTGCCTCAGTTTGTGCCTTCTTTATTGCTTCTATTTCAAATTATTACCTGGAATGTTTCTTTCACCCATTTCTTTTTCTTGGTTCTCTTTATTTTCTTTCAGGGATTTGTTAATCTTTCCATTTTTTTGTTTTTCTTTGCTTTTATTTTGTTAAGAGAGTTTTTATATCCTCTTTTGAAGCTATTGTTATCTTTATAAAGTTGCTTTTAAGGTCATTTCTTTCTGTTACCTCTTCATTGTTATGCTCAGGTCTTGATGTTGTAGAACCACCAGCTTCTTCTGGCTGTATATTCTTGTTCTTTATTTTGTTATAGGTACTCATGCACTGCCATCTGCACATTGCTATTTTGGTTCACTCTTAGTCAACTCTTTGTAGGCTCTTAGTCAGTTGTGGGCCCAGGAGGGTGCTATGTGTCTCCAGTTTTTGCAGAGGTTGTTCTTAGTTGGTTTAGTTGGGTTTTAGTTGACTCTTAGTCAGCTCTTAGTCAGCTATGGACCAGCATGCTTGTTTTGGGGTCTCTAGTTGTTGGTAAGTGATGATTCAGATTGCAGTTTGGACAAGGTTTGCTACATCGAGTATGGCAACAGCTAGGTTTAGCTAGGGATTGGGCTTAAGTGGGGCTCTCTCAGCTTTCTTTGGTTTAAGGCAGAGCTGGGTGTGGTTGGGGTGCAAGAGGCTATGTCTCAGGGCTGGGGATCAGAGACCATGCTCTCTGCTTGGTCTGTGTGTTGGAGTGCCACTCACCTCTTAGTCAGCTGTGTAGCAACAAGCTTTGGAGTCATCAGTTGTAGGTGAGTGATGTCTTATTGTATTTCTATGAAATGCTAGCATATATCCTGGAATAAGGGGGAAGTGTCTAGAACAGGATGAATAACACATACAGTGAATTGTCCTTTAATACTTGCAATCAAAATGTCAGTCCTGCCCAATCTGCAAATGTGGAGTATGGAAATATTGAAGTTGCTTGTTTGGAGGTTCTACCAGGGGAGCACAGCTACTCACATACCCTTGACCAAAAACCAGTCCTCCTTTATTCAGGAAATGTTGCCCTCTTTGACCTAGTGCACAGCTTCAGGAGGGATGCACATGGAGTGATGAGGGAGCAAGGGGACATGCACTTAGCCAGCCATATCAGCCCAATCAGCCTTGACGATCAATGGGATGACAGAAGATAAAATAGAAAAGATCTCCTTAGCTAATTGGGAGCATAAGGGGTTACAGCAAAGGAGGGGTTGGATCAAATCATGAGAGAAGAAGATGATTGAGTGAGAGGAACAACAAGGAGGGAGAAAAAAAGAGATGGAGAGCTTAATAGAGGAATCCAATGTGGGATTGGAAAAAAAAAATAGGGTACTAGGGAAACCTCCAAGACCTTACAGGATGTCCCTGGCTAGGTCTCCATCCAATAGCGAAGGTGTTGCCTAGACAAGACTTCCCCTATAATCAAATGAATAGTCACCCTAAGTGTCATCATAAAACTTATATCCAACAATGCATAAAGGTAGAGGCAGGAATACAGGGCTGAGCACTGGGCTGAGTTCCTAGTTCAGCTGAGAGCAGGGGAGGAGAGTCTATATTGAACAAGGGGATAGGGATTATGAGGTAAATTCTCATAGTGATGGCTGACTGGAGTTCTGGGGAACCGTCTGGAAAAGTAACTAGCGGCTCCAAGGTTAGGCAACTGTCCACTGACACGGGCAGTATTTGGAGCCTCGAGGGGAGAGATCAGACTGTGTTCCTGGGCATGGACTGGCACTTTGGAGCCCATTCCCTCCAGAGGAACACCTAACCCAGTCTGGATATTAGGAAATTGGACTTGCCTGGAGTGGATGCTGAGTTGATCCACCTTGAGAATTCTTTCCCTTTTTGGGGAGGGGATAGGTGGATGAAGAGAAACCTGACAGGGAAGGTTTTGGGAGGGGGAAGGAAGGGGCAGCAAGGGAACATGTGGATAAAAGAGACTTTATTTTATAAATAAAAATGATAATAAATATTTAAGTTGCTTAACTGTGCCGCAAAATGGGATAAGGTTCTGATGAAATTTTATTTACCCTGTATAGCATTCCTGGGCCTTGGGAACTGTCTTGCCATGTATCCTACTCTTCAGTTGAATTATGCTGCTTGCAATTACTAAAGTTGTTTTGCTTAAGAATCAAACTGAAGTAGATAGAGGTTTACACATCTAAGTCAGAAGCATTTTCCAATGCATTTAAAGATATTATTGAATTGATTCTGGCATTCATAAATTCTTTTGGAACATCAGCTCTCCAGCTTTTTGTTTTTTCTTTTAAAATAATGTATCATTCCTCCTCTATGGATGCTTTGTAAATTTTTACTTTATTACCTTCATTCCTGATACATAAAAATTTCACTATGATAAAAAAAATGTGCTTTTCTTTTAATTCATTTGGTTTTCACTGTCTAAGATAAGGCATATGATGCCTGGGAAACTCTTACTTACTTTAAAGTATGCATTGTTCAATAGTCCTTCTGTCTTTTTCTATTTCTAATGCAAAAATTACATGTACTTTGATCATGTCATTATGCTCTGGTATATTTATGTTCTATACTTCATTTTTATCTTTTTCTTTTTTTTTTTTTTTTTTTTTTTTTTTTTTTTTTTTTTTACAAATTTGCTGATATATCACCAACAGCTTCACACAAGTAGGTAAATATTCTACCACCACACAACAAATCTAGTCCTACTGTTACATAGTGTTTTGTTTTGATCTGGGTTCAAGTGTACTAATTTTATTTTCTGTTGTGTATTCTCTGCCTTTAAACCACTAAATTCTTAATTTTTTATTTGATTATTAAAGGTATTCCAGTTCTTTAAAATTATCGTTATTGAAAATAGATTCTTCTCCCATACAATACATTCCAACTACAGTTTACCCTCCCATCATCCCTCTCACCTTCTCCCCTAGCCTTCCCTCTCCCCCAGATCCACCCCTGCCTTTATTTTTCTTCAGAAAAGATCAGGCCTCTAAGAGACAACTAAACAGAACAAAACAGGATACAATAAGACAAGGCCTAGGCCTTCACATGAAGGTTGAACAAGACAGCCCAATAAAAGAAAAAAATTCCCAGAAACAAGTAAAATAGCCACAAACAAACCAGATTCCTCTGTTATGAATCCCGCAAAGCATTAATCCAACAGCCATAACATATATGCTGAGGACCCAGTGCAGAACCATGCAGCCCCCATGCTTGCTACTTCAGTCTATGATCTTTCTGGAAGTATTCATCTACTCTTCTTTTTCATTTATCTCCATGCTTTTTAATACCTTTTTTCCATTATATTATATATAGAACTTACAGGCTAACACTAACATATGCATTATCTGTAGGGCAGTTGCAATTATCTTGTCTGTTTGCAGACATAATATAATCTTTCTAAAGTTAAGGAGATAAAACTATTCTAATATTGCTATTTATGTATGTAAAAAAGCATCCCAGAGCTTTAAATTCTATGAAAATTAATGTACACATTTTTCTAACTGTACTTATAATTCCATTAATAACATTTATGTCATTTGATAAAATGATCCTCATATATGCTTTGGTACACATATATATTTATGAGCAAAAGACTAGTGACAACACATATATAAAAGGAGAATAAGATGGAAAGAATTACTTGCCACTTGACAATACTTATTACAAATACACAAAGTAGAGATGAAGAAATGACTCAGTGTTTTAGACCACTTGCTTCTGTCTCTCACACACACACATGAGAGAGAGAGACAGAGAGAGAGAGAGAGAGAGAGAGAGAGAGAGAGAGAGAGAGAGAGAGAGAGAGAGAGAGAGAGAGGCAGAATGGATGGGAGGAAGGGAGGGGAGAGAAGACACTTGGGTTACTTCTCTTGCATCTGTGTATATAAACCTGTATGCACATTGGTGCATACTCTTCACATGCACTTCACAAACATATATACACATGCATTCATATATATGCACACATAAAAATAAAAGAGAAGTGTATCAAGTGACCATGAAGTACTAAAATATTGACAGTACAAAATGTATATGTAGTTATTACACTGTAGAAATATGTATTCAAAGTTTCACATAAAGGAGAAACTATCCAATAAATGATACTATTTAGCTACTTTTTATATGAAAGCATATAACTGATCATATAAATTTGTTCTAGATTGATTAATAACACAAATGTGAATATCAGCACTTTTACAAATATTCAGGAGAAAATATTAAAAAATACATTTAATAATTATCATTAGAGTTTTAAACCAAGAACAACTTGTTAACCATACAACGTGGATAACATTTTCACTCCCACCAGCAATGGAGGAGTGTTTTTTTATGTTCCACATCCTCACCAGCATGAGCTGTCACTTGTGTTATTGATTTTAGCCATTCTGACAGGTGTAAGATGAAATCTCAAATTGTTTTGATTTGCATTTCACTGATGGCTAAGAATATTGAATATTTCTTAAGTGTTTCTCAGCCATTTGAGAGTCCTGTATTAAGAATTTTCTTGATAAACCAACTCTTTGATTCATTGATTTTCTGTATTTTTCTTTTTGTTTCAATTGTGTTGATTTCAGCTCTAAGTTTGATTATTTCCTGCCATCTACTCCTTCTAGGTGAGTTTGCTACTAATTGTTCTAGGACCTTCAGCTGTGCTGGTTGGTATTTCTCTTGTGTGGGATGTGGGATTTCTCTAGTCTTTTTATGTAGGCATCTAGTGCTATGAATTTTCCCTTAAGACTGCTTTCATTGTATCCCATAAGTTTGGGTATATCATGGATCCATTTTCGTTGAATTCTAGAAAGTCTTTGATTTCTTTCTTGACCCAGAGATGGTTCAGTTGAGTGATGTTTAGTTTCCATGAGTTGGTAGGCTTTCTGTGATTCTTGATGTTGTTGAACTCTTAACTTTAGACTGGTGATCTGATATGGTACAAAGAGTTATATACATTTTTGTGTGCCTGTCGATATTTGCTTTATGACCTTGTATGTGGTCAATTTTAGAGAAAGATCCATGGGGTGTTGAGAAATATGTATATTCCTTTTTGTTTGGGTGTGGGGTTCAGTATACACATATATACTAAGTCCATTTGGGTCATAACTTCTGCTAGATTTCTTATTTCTGTGTTGAGTTTCTGTCTGGTTGACCTATTCAAGGGTAAAAGTGGAGTATTAAAGTCTCCCACTATTAGGGTTTCAGGTTTGATATGGGGTTTAAGCTTTAGAAATGTTCCTTTTACATATGTAGGTGTCCTTGTGCAAGGGGCATAGATATTCAGGATTGAGATTTTATATTGGTGAGTTTTTCCTGAGATGAATAATTAGTGAACTTCCTGGTCTCTTTTTAATGATTTTAGTTTAAAGTCTATTTTATTAGATATTAGAATGGCTACACCAGCTTGTTTCTTAGAACCATTTGATTGGAAAGTCTTTTCATAACCCTTTACTCTGAGTCTGTGTCTGTCTTTAAAGTTGAGGTGTGTATCTTGTATGCAGCAGAAGGATTGTTTCTGGTTTTTGTATCCATTGTGTTAGGATGTGTCTTTTTATAGGTGAGTTGAGTCCATTGATATTAAAGGATATTAATGACCAATAATCAATGTTTCCCATAATTTTTGGTAGTAGCTTGTGTTTAGTTATTCTTTGAAGGATTTCTTCTGTGAGCTCATCACTTGTCTGTGGTTACATGAGTGTTTATGATTTCCTTAGGTTGGAACTCTAGAGCTTTTTGTAGTGAAGGATTTATGGTTAGTAATTGTTTAAATCTGGTTATGTCGTGAAATATCTTGTTTACTCCATATATGTTGATTGATAGTATTATTGGGTGCAGTAGTCTAGGTTGACATCCATGCACTTTTAGTGTCCATATTATGTCTGAACAGGACCTTCTAGCTTTCATTGTTTCCACTAAATACTCAGGTGTTATTCTGATGGGTTTGCCTTTATTGATGATTTGACCCTTTTCCTTTGCAGCTCTTAGTATTTTTTCTTTGTTCTGTAGATGTAGAGGCTTGAATATTATATGACGAACAGACTTTTTTCTGGGTCTAGTCTATTTGGTGTTCTGTAGGCTTCCTGCATTTTTCTAGGCATTTCCTTCTTTAGGTTGGGAAAGTTTCCTTCTATGATTTTGTTAAATATATTTTCTGTGCCTTTGAGCTGGTATTCTCCTTCTTCAATTCCAATTATTTTCACGTTTGGTCTTTCCATGGTGTCCCAAATTTCCTGGACATTTGTGTTGTGACTTTTTTGGTTTTAGTGTTTTCTTTAACTGATGTATCTGTTACCACTATTGAGTCTTCCACTTCAGAGATTCTCTCTTCCATCTCTTGAATTCTGTTGGTTATGCTTGAATCTGTAGTTCCAGGTCATTTTTTCAGGTTTTCTATTTCTAGTTTTATCTTGGTTTGTGTCTTCTTTATTGCTTCTATTTCAGTTTTTAAATCATGGTAAATTTCTTTCACCTGTTTGTTTTCTTTTTCTTATTTTTTTAAATTTTTCTTTCAAGGCTTTGTCCACCTCTTCTAATTTTCTTTTTGTATTTTCTTCTATTTCTTGAAGGGAGTTTTTAATATCCTCTTTTAAGGCTCTTATTAGTTTCTTAAAGCTGTTTTGAAGGTTGTTTCCTTCTGTTGCCTATTCATTGTTATGCTCAGGTCTTATAGAACTACTTGCTTCTTCTGGTGGAGTCTTGTTGACCTTTGTATTGTTGTATATATTCTTGCATTCCTGTCTGCCCATTGTTTCCCCAATTCCCTCTTGGTTAGTTCTTGATCAGGTCTTACTGAGTTGTTCGTCTGAGGGCTCTTAATCAGCTATATGTTCATAGGGTCAGCTGTTCTCATGAGGTTGCAATGTTATGATGCCAGTCGTCAGCTCTTGACCCTTCACCTCTCAGCTGTGTGCCCAGGGACTTGGCTGTTTTCCCACTGTTATTACACCTTCACTGTACTGGGTGGGCTGTGCTCTGCACCAAAGCTGTGAAGCTGTCTTAGGGCCTGGGTTCGGGTGGGAGAAGTCACCTTCTGACCTCTCAGCTGTGCTTTTAGGAACTCCTCTGCTTCCTTGCTGCTGTTATGCCAGTCATGGACTTTTCAGACTGTGTTTCCAGCTAAAGCCACATTTTTTTCCCTCTGAGGTGTGTGCCCAGGAACAAGGAACTCAGGTGTTCCCCAGCTAGTAATTTCCCAGCTGTGTTCTGGGCAGACAGAGCTCCGCACTGCAGTGGAGTGGCCATTCAGGGCCCAGGTTCAGGTGCCAGAAGTCACCCCATCCTCTGAACTCTCAACTATGCCTCTAGGAACTCCTCTGCTTCCCTGCTGCCACCAGGCCTGTACTGGTCTGTCCAGACTGTGCTCGCCATAGATGCTGAGTATCCCACCTCTGAGGCTTGTGCCCAGGACCATGTGAGCCTTCTGCTAATTTTCCAGCTGTGTTCTGGGCAGGCAGTACTCCATGCCATAGCAGTGGAGTGGCCATTCAGGGCCTGGATTCAGGTGGCAGAAGTCACCTTCTGACCTCCAAAAAGCAGACAGAGAATATTCAAATCAACAAAATTAGAAATGAAAAAGGGGACACAACAACAGACCTCCAGGATATCCAGAGAATTATCAAGTATACTTTGAAAATATTCCACAAAAGTGGAGAACCTAAAAGAAATTGACAGTTTTCTGACAGGTACCATTTACCAAAATTAAATCAAGATCAGATTAAAGACCTAAACAGTCCTACAACACCAAAGGAAATTGAAGCTGTCATTAAAAGTCTCCAAAATAAAAAAAATGCCCAGACCCAGATGGTTTCAGTGCAGAATTTTACCAGACATTCAAAAAAGAGCTAATATCAATACTCCTCAAACTGTTTCATACAGTAGCAATTGAAGGAATATTGCCAAATTCTTTTTATGAGGCCACAACAACCCTGATGCCCAAGCCACTCGAGGACACAACAAAGAAAGGGGATTACAGACCAGTTTCACTCATGAACATTGATGCAAAAATTCTCAACATAATTCTGGCAAACTGAATCCAACAACATGTAAAAAACATTATTACCATGATCAAGTAGGCTTCATTCCAGAAATGCAGGGATAGTTCAACATATGGAAAACTGTAAATGCCATCTGTCATATAAACAAATTGAAGGAAAAAATCATATGATCATTTCCTTAGAAAGTGAAAAAGACTTTGACAAAGTCCAACATACCTTCATCATAAAAGTCCTGAAGAGGTCAGGAATTCTGAGAAAATACCTAAATATAATAAAGGTGATTTACAAGAAGCCAACAGTCAAAATCAAACTAAATGGACAAAAACTCAAAGAAATCCCACTAAAATCAGGAACTAGTCAAGGCTGTCTTTTCTCCCCTTATCTATTCAATATAGTTCTCAAAGCTGTAGCTAAAGCAATAAGAAAATGAAAAGAGATTAAGGGGATATGAATTGGAAAGGAAGAGGTCAAAATATCTCTATTTGCAGATGATATGATTGCATACATAAGTAACCCACAAAATTCTACTAGGGAACTTCTACAGCTGATAAACACCTTCAGCAATGTAGCAGGATACAAGATTAACTTGAAATCAGTAGCCCTTCTATACACTAAAGATAAAGGGTTGAAAAAGAAATAAGGGAAAAATCACCTGCTATAATAGCTGCAAGTAGCATTAAATACCTTGTTGTAACTATAACCAAAGAAGTAACAGATGTGTTTGACAAAAATTTCTAAACTCTGGAGAAAGTAATTGAAGAAGACATAAGAAAATGGAAAGATTTCCCATGTTCCTGGATAGGTAGAATCAACATAGTAAAAATGGTAATCTTACCAAAAGCAATCTACAGATTCAATGCACTGCCCATCAAAATCCCAACACAATTCTTTACAAACATTGAAAGAACAATATTCAACTTCATTTGGAATAACAAAAAAGGCAGGATTTCGAAAACAATTTTGCTCAACAAAAGAACCTCAGGAGGCATCACCATCCCTGACTTCAAATTATACTATAAATGCACAGTAATAAAAACAGCTTGGCCCTGACATAAAAACAGACTTGTGGATCAATGGATTTGAATTGAAGTCCCAGATATTAGCCCACACACTTATAAACACTTGATTTTTGACAAAGAGGCCAAAGATATTCAATGGAAAAAAGATCATAACTTCAACAAATGGTGATGGCATATCTGGATGGTAGTGTGTAGAAAAATGAAAATAGATCCAAACCTATTACCTTGCGCAAACTTAAATCCAAGTGGATGAAAGACCTCAGCATAATCCCAGCCACACTGAAGTTGATAGAAAATAAAGTGGAACATACCCTCCAACGCATTGCCACAGGTGACCACTTCCTAAATATAACACCAGTAGCACAGACACTAAGAACAACAATCAATAAGTGGGACCTCCGGAAACTGAGAAGCTTCTGTAAGACCAAGGACACAGTCAATAAGACAAAATGACAGCCTACGAGAATGGGAAAAGATTTTCACCAACCCTACAAGTGACAAAGGATTGGCCTCTAAAATATATAGAGAACTCAAGGAACTAGAGCCCAAAACCCTTAATAACCCAATTAAAAAATGGGGTTCAAAACTAAAAAAGGAATTCTCAGCAGAAGAATTAAAAGTGGCTGAAAGGCACTTGAAAAAGTGTTCAACATCTTTAGTCAGCAGAGAAATGCAAATCAAAACAACTTTGAGATACCACCTGACACCTGTCAGAATGGCTAAGATAAAAGACACAGGTGACAGCCTATGCTGGAGCGAAGGGAACATTACTTCAGTGTTGGTGGAAGTGTAAACTTATTCTGTCACTTTGGAATGCAGTATGGCAGTTCTTCAGAAAACTGAGAATCAATCTCTCCAGGGATCCAGCAATACCACTCTTAGGCATAGACCCTAAAGATGCACATTTGTACCCCAAAATACATTATTAGCTCAACTATGTTCAGAGCATCATTATTTGCAATATCAAGAACCTGGAAACAACCTAGATGCTCCTCAACTGTGGACTGAATTAACAAGCTGTGGTACATCTACACAATGGAGTACTACTCAGCAGTAAGAAAAAATGATACTCTATAATTTGCAGGCAAATGGATGGATATGGAGAATATCCTCTTGAGCGAGGTATCACAATCCTAGAAAGAGAATCAGGGGATGAACTCACTTATTAGTGGACTGTAAAATAAAAATAGAGAGAGATGTCACTGTACACAAAAACTCATGGATAAAATATAGTTAAATGACACAGTGCCTCACTTCTTCATTGATGGCCTCTGGCAGACATGTGGGTGAGGAAACACTTATTTTCTTTAAGGATCTGGCCACAGGGAGTTTAATTATGCTCCAGTAAGTAAATGAGCAGCATAAATGGGCAGTTTTATAAACGGGGAGATCATAAGAGTGGTCATGATTCTGAGAGGCCTAACATCTGAGTTTTATAGGCTGAATGATGTGAAAATACCACAATAATGTATATATATATATAAAAATTTTAAAAAAGGAAAATGAAATACTATGATTAATATCAGAGCTTCACTGGCTTTGTAACTTTTAAAGGCTTTGTTTACTTTTTAAGTTTTATGGAATAATATGATATGTATTTGTCTTAGTTTTTTAAGTTATAGTAGAATTCTGTAGTAATTCTATATTTTCTTGTGTTTGTTTCTGTTTCTGCTGTTTTTTTTATTATGGAGTATTTTATTAGTATTTCAAGATTACAAAGTATGCATTTGTTAAAATCATTCATTGAATTTAGGTTTACTTTTACTATCTAAAATCTCACCAGTTTTTTCAGAATCTTCAATTTAGAAACAAATTTATAATGTATGTCCTTATGATTTTCTGGAATTTCATTCATACCTGTTATAATGTTTGCCTTTCAACTTCCAGTTTTACTGAAGTAGGTCTTCCCTTTTTTGTTTAATTTGGTTAAGAATATGCTAATTGTGTTTAATCTTTAAAAAATATATTAATTAATTAAAAGAATTTTCTGTTTTGATCTGTTCCCCATTTTTAGTTTATTTGGCAGGATTGATATTCATTTGCTTGTATTCTTTTTATGTTTTTGAAGTACCTTTATAGGATATGAAGTTTGCAAAAATCTTTTCTCACTGTGCAGGCTATTGTTTCGTCCTATTGATTTTATCCTTTCCTAACAGAACCTTTCCAGTTTCATGAGGTTCCATTTATTAATTGTTGATCTTAATGCCTGTGCTGTGGGTGTTCTGTTCAGGATGTTGTCGCCTGTACCTATGAGTTCAATGCTATTTCCTACCTTCTCTTCTATGAGGGTTAGTGTATCTGGTTTTACTTTGACTTGAGCTTTGTGCAGAATGGTGTTATAGACTTATCCAGTATTGTTTCACTGCACAAGTTCATATAAGTAAAGAAAAATTTAGACTAATCTGCATATCTAGTTATTTAAAAATGGGTAAGTAAATTGGGGCATATTCACAAGTGAATACTGTATAGCAAAAAACTTAAGAACTACTATCCTCAAAACATACATGGATTTTAGAAATATGGTATTTAATGAAAAAAGCAATCAGTAATACAGTACTATTTGTAATGCTTAACTGCATCAAAAGTAAATGTTTATGAAGATAAATATCAATAAGAAAGAAATATTAAATGCAAATTTAGGATGACAGTTATCTGATATGGAAGAAACAAAGAATAAAGACAGAGGAATATTTGTAAGTAGATGCTTATTTCAAATCTTAAGTAGACTTAAAGGAGGTGTTCATCTTGTGGAACTTCATAACTGATATATAAAATATGTGTGTATGCACACACAGTGTGCTCTATTGTATCAAAATAATTAATTTTTAAAGAAAACAAAAATTAAACCTTAAAATAGCTTATGTAAAATATGTAAAATACATCTTCACTAAATATAAAATAGCATACAGATGCATCTGCATTAAATATAAACTTGTTTAATAGCTAAAACAAGTCTTGATATAAAGAAATACAGGATATAGAAAGATATATGCATTATATATACATGTATGCATAGATAGGCACATATATACATACACAGAAATACATTAGGGGATGTATAAGCAGGGATAATAAATACTAATTAACTAAAATGTATTAAAGAATTTTAGAGACTCCAATGATAATTTGCCTCCAGTTTCCACCTGCAGTCAAAGCATTAAATACATTCCACATTTATTGTTGAGTACTTAGCCCTAAATAGTACCTATACAGTACCCATCTCAATATTAAGTGAATACTGCAAAAGATGATATGAAAAGGATGTAAGAGCTGGAGGATTAGGAGGAATGCTGTATAACATTCTTTCCTGAGTCCTGACATAGCTATTTCATCTGTTAACTCACAGAAGCTGTGGCTGCCTGCACAACACCTGTGCAAGATGGGGCTTGTCAATACCCTATTGTGAATGGGGAAGGGCTCATGAACACCTACTGTACCCAAAGAGCCATTAGCAGTTAACTGACTGCATGGGGAGAGCCACTTTTTTCATGTGGTGTGGCCACTGTTAAATTGTTCCTGTTGCTGTAAATAACCCATAAGTATGCTAATATAAGCAATTTTAAATCCACTCATTTAAATCACCAAAATGACATGACATCAAGAGTGACCAGAATGAAAGAAAGTGGTGGGGGTGAAGATGATACAAATAAATAAAATACATGTATAAAATTGTTTTTAAAAAGCAATTGAAATCAGTTTAAAAGCTGTATCCCACAATAAGGGCAAATATGAATAGGTGAATACCACAGGTGTATTGTTTAAGAATATAATCATATAGAACTAAATTTAAGGAGGGAGAACAGAAAAAATTATATAGATATTTGTACTTTTAATGTAGATATTTTTTAAAAGATACTTGAATTTTTAATCTTGAAATATCTGAAAATGAGCTTCCATTTCAAATCACTTTAATCAATGGAAATGCTATTAACCAGTGTGGTGTTTTCTAAGAGAAATTTGCTTTACCCACCTAATTTCTTAATCAGAATATTTAAAAAATCAGTCTGTTACATTTTTCAGGGTTCTTTGATGTTTTACATTTTATGGCTTCAAATCTATTTGGGTTTATTTTGTGACAGGAACCACAGCAGCACACCCACACACAGATTGCTTTGCACCGAGGCAAGAGAAGATTGTTCACCATTTAAATTGATCTGTGAGCTCAAGCATTCCCTCCTCCTCTCTCTGTTTCCTCTGCACCCTGTCCGCCACCCCTCCTTTTTTCTTTCTTCTCTCCCTCCCTGCCTCCTTCCAGCCTCTTTGTCACAGAGATGTTTTAAATAGACTTTAATTGACATGGGAAGGGGAAATCAATTCCACACATACAATCAGTGTTAGTTTAATCCCTTAGTGTTTTTAATGCCTGTTTATGGTAGCATGAATTAATTCAAGTCAAGCCAGCATATTCTCTTATATTTTTTATATTTTCTGAAGCCTTAAAAAGAGAGGAAGGGAGGAGCTGCTGAGTTAAAAATTTAACACGCCACGAACATTTGTTTGCATAGTATTTATTTATTTAATCTTTTGAACAATCCACAATGCATGGCTCTTGTAACAGTCAGAAAGCTTATGTTATTCAAACAGATTTCTGGATGTTGATTCTTGTCAAATCACTAATGTGGAAAGAATGTTCTGCTCATTTGCAGCACTGAACATAGTTATCTATTGTAGAGTTTCTCATCTTGCCTCGTGCAGCTTTAATGCAAATCAATAAAGTGCTATATTTCCAAGACAGAAAAATTACCATGCAGGCTATAAATTATTTTCACTACAAGAATTGGTGTAAAAATATGAATTAGAAAATATAGAAGACCCTATCATGCAGCATCAACATAAAGTATATGAAAACTTTCAAACAGGAAGAGTAATAAACTGAGTTTAGTTTTATTTTTCTCATTTTCATTGATTGGATACATTGATTTCATATCTATTATGCAATAATCACATTAAGCCTATGCATATTTTTATAAAGAACACACATCATGAATATTACATAGACAAAGATTAATTGGCTGATTTGGTTCTTCTCTCTTCGAGCTCAGAGGCTACTTATATCATATAGAAACCAATAGCTCAGACACTTCCCCAATGTTCTCTGCTGAGGCTAGATACCCACTTAGATATGTTCTTTGTCTTCATCTAATGATTCTTTTTACATCTCTAAACATGGATAATCTTCTTTATTTCGATTTTTTTTATTTCCTGACCATGATCTCATATCTGATAATTTCTCTGTGTCTCTGTCACAAGTCCCAGAATAATCAAATATATACACAGTGTGCTTATACATTCATCTTCCCACAACCACTTCATGCCAAAATTAAAATACAATTCACATACTACAAAATGCCATACTAGGCATTTCAAGTGTAAAATGTAATGAGTCTTAGTATACTCCCAGCAATAACCACATCAGTGTATTTTCATCACCTTATGAGTAAGCCCATATTCATTAGCACTCATTATCTGATCATTTTTCCTCTTCAGCCATGGTAAACTTTTCTATCTCTACAGTTTTACCAATTTTGAACATTTATGAATTTAAGCTGTGTTTTTATACAATACATGCTTTTGGGGTTGGCTTTTTTTGCCATATTTTCAAGGTTTACTCTTATACCTCATATAAATACTTCATTTATCTTTCATGACTAAGTAATATTCCATGATATAGGTATAACACATTTTGCTTATCCATGCACTGATATGCATAGGGATTATGATAGCTTCTACATTTTGGCTATTTTGAATAATGATGTAATGAGCATATGTGTACAAGTTTGTGTTTGAGTATATGTTTTTAATTCTCTTGTGTATATTCCTAGGAAAGAACTTAGTAGATAACACCATAACACATTTAAAATTCTATGGAACTAGGGCCTGAGAAACTAGCTCATCAATAATGTGTTTATCTTGCAAGCATAATGGTAGTTTGATCCTCAGAACCATGTAAAAGGTCACTCATGGTACCCTGTTTCTGTGATCTCTCAAAAATACCTCTGGAGCTCTAGGTAAGTATGAAACCCAATCTAAAATCTTGGTGCATAGAACCTGATGGACAACATTTAAGGTTATCTTCTGGTCTCTACATGCACGTACATGAACACACAAAATGCACACATAAATGAAAATGAAAACAAGTTTGAAGAATTGAAAAGCTTTTCCAACACATCTACAAATTTTACATCCTTAATAATACAAAGAATATGGATTTCAATTTCTCCCATTCTTGCCTATTTTCATCATTATCTGTCATTGAGGTGCAGCCTCAGTAAACAATAAATAGGGTTCCACTGTGATTTTGATTTTTGTAACCCTATGACTATGTGATCTAGAATATTTTTAAAATAAAACAACCTGTTCATATATGACTACTTATATTTGCATCACTATGATCAAGAGCCTTTTCATGTGAATGTTGGCCACCTGTGTCTGCATTGAAGTGAGAAGTGGCTGTTTTAAATTGGGTTAGTTGAATTTAATTTTGTAAACTGTACAAATATTTATATCCTTAAGATGACAGACTCTTTTTTATTGATTCGATTTGCAAATATCTTCACTTATTCAATAGATTTTCCTTTTCACTTTTTATAGTCTTCTTTAAAACAGAACCATGTTTAACTTTGATGACTTCTCATTTATTTTCTCAATTTTCTTTATTATGCTTTTAATACTTTTCCTAAAGTAAGGTCTGGAAGAATGAAGATTGTGTTCTTTTGAGAGATTTAATTTTGTAGATATTTAATTCACTTTGACTTCATTGTTTTGTATTGAACACTAAAATTCCAAATCCATCACTTTAAATGTAGATATCCACTTCTCCCAGCACTATTTATTGAGAATAATTTTGTTTATCCATTGAATCATTCCGATAGCCTTATGGACAAGCAATTGCTCATAAATGTATGATAATTATATTTTCAATGCTATCTTTTGATATATCTGGGTTTCAGTATGCCAGTATCACATAATCTTGATTACAAGAGTATAATTCTTTTATTATTACATTGAATTATTGTATTGTGTATGTGTGTGTCTGTGTGTGTGCAGGATTGTATAAAATTGTGGGAGTGCATAACATGTCACACCTGTGGATATCATGTGGGATTCAGTTCTCTCCTGTATAGGCCCCAAGTATCCAACTAAGGTACTCAAACTGATGAGTGTCTTTTGAATTTTTAAGTCATGTGCTTAGGCAATTTTTCTGATTTGTAAGGGCTTTGATGAATGTGTTTATCTTTTCACTCAGTTCTTTTTCTTTCTTTTTTATATATCCTTACCTCTAAACTTTTTCAGTTATGTACAGAAGTTCATCCTCTATATCATAAGTAAAGCCTAGAGTAGTTTTTCATTAATATTGGAGTAATCTTCTAACTTGCCATTTTAACAGGATTTTCCTTTTGGAAAACATATTAATGAGTACTCCCTAACTATTCTTTTTTCACAAGGACAACAGGTGATATTGCTGATGTTTATGGTTCACAGTTTTGCATAAGAGGGCATGATGATGCTTGCCTATAATTCCAACAATCCAAAGGCTGAAATGAGAAAACTGTCCTAAATTTGAGGTTAACTTGTGATGCACATTGAGTTATAGGGAACCATCAAAAAACACTGTCTCAAAGATGAAGAAAGATCTTCCTTCCTTTTTTTCCTTCCTTCCTTCCATCTTCCATCCCTCCCTCCCTCCCTCCCTTCCTTCCTTTTTTTCTTTCATTCTTGCAAAACAGTGACCAAATTAGTAAACCAGTTCAACAGTTATGCTTCTCCTAACAACTGGAAAAGGGCTTAGGATTGTTATATGGTTGTGGTGATTGACTTCCGTTTCTTTTTGTCTGGTACTACACAGTTTAAACTTTAAAGAGTTCCTCTCTGCTATGACTCCAGTGTATTATTGGGCTAGATTCTCTTCCAATTTTATTGGATTAGTTTCATGATTTAGGTACCCCCTCCAAACTGTCATATTAGTGGGATATATAAACTTTTTATTCAACTGTGCATGAAAGATGGAGCCATGAAATGTGTTCATGGTAGCATTCATTAACAATCTATTAGGCACTGATTATGATTCAGACATTTTAATGTAAGAGTAACATTCCCACACAATGTTTATCTTCATGTAGTAGAGGGACTAAACCATGAATTAGAAGTCATATAAAACCAACAAGAGACTAGTAAATGGATGGGTGTGGCAAAGCCCTGATAAAACTTTATTTGCATGGACAAATAATAAGTCCGATTTTGCTGAGGCTACGTTTTGCCATCTGCTCTCCAAATACATACAAAGGAGTAGAATGGGACAGAAGAAAAACTTTTATCTTTCTTTATAGAGATGTATCTTCATTTGCCACAGCTATCATTCTTTACTTCAAAATAAGAAAGCTCTTATAAAGTCCAGTTTTCAGATCTCCAAGTCCTGTATAGTGGTGGTGCATAGAAAGCTCCTTTTTAAATGTTATTTATGATTAAATTACATAAGGACCATCACATAGAATTCTCATCCTATCTTTATATTTTCAAACGAATTTGTTTTAACCTTTAGACATTCAGAGTTACAGCTTCTGTAGCTTTTCACTGGTGTCTCTCTGTCACACAATGTTATTACGTTTAATCCTAGCCTAAGATGTCACTTCTGACATTTTGTTCCTGTGTAGGCTGAAGTAAACAGAATGCAAGTATCCCGAATTAATTCTGAAAGAAGAGAAATTTGAAGTTTTCTCTTATTTTATTGACTTGTTATAAAAATTTATAACTTGAGTAGAATCAAGAACAAATAAGCTGTTGTCATGTCTAAGGTATCTCTTAAACACTTGAAGTTGCTCTTTGCTCTTAACTTTTTTTGTTTGTTTGTTTTTTTCTTTATTTATTTTATATTTATAAAAAATCAGTAAAATGAATTTAAAATGTTGAAAAGTTAACAATAACTATAAAGAAGATAAAAATCATAACCATGACTTATCAAGGGTGATAATGCAAATAAGATTGCTATACATATATTTACTTTGTGTTCAGCTTTCCCTCTGAATTTTTTTTCCATCCCTGTGTATCCTTATTCAAGGTCCCTTCCTCCTCCCAACTTTTGTGGAGGATATGGGAAGTTTGAAAAGCATCTTTTTAAACTGGGTCTACAAAACTAATGACAAAAAATTTCTCCTTAAAGATGATGTAGACACTTTAATTTACATTTTTAAATGACATTAACAATCTGTCATTATTTGTGTGTATTCTAAGTTAGTGTATGTATATGGAGGTGCAAGTGCTGTTGTGCAGGAGAAGATGTCATAGGACAACATTGTGAGTCTGTTCTCTCCTTCCACCTTCATTAAGGCTCTAGAGAGCAAATTTGTGTCATAAGGCACATACAGCAAGCATTGAGCATTGTCTGTTTCTTCTTTTTCGTATTCACTGATTTAAAACCAGGTTTCACTATGTAGCAGTGGGTGTCCTGGAACTTGCTTTGTATACTAGGCTGGCCTCTAACTCAGAGCTACCCCTCCCTGCCTCTGCCTCCTGAGTGCTGGCATTAAAGATATGCACACTAGAGACTGTACTTTTGAAGCTACATCTGTTAATATACTAGCAGTTCCTTTTGGTTCACCTTGAAAAACATTTCAATCATTTTAGTTTATTCTTTGACAGAGCATAAAAATTAATTTTCAAGACAAAACCTGGATTTATCTGTTGTGATTCTCATTAATGTTCTAGTTCTGTAGACAATTCCTCATATTTTTCTTTTCATTATTTTCTTTGAGAGGTACATAAAGTATCTAAATTTTCTGTCTTAATGGACTCTGATAAGTGCTGTGTTTGGCTGTGGTTGTTTGATCTCTATACATGTATACATGGAATATGGAAATTCTTTTCTTTCAGGACCTGAAAAATCAGTTCATGGAAAGGATGCCACCTTCAGGTAATGTGGAGGAACACACAAGAAAGCTTTATGTAATAGCACATTAGGGAAAATTTCTATTTGCAGTGAACTTAATATGTATTAAGCTTATATTTTAAAGAATTTAGTCATGACAACAGATTCCTTTATCTCAAGGCTGTGCATTACAGCTTTCTATTATTGAAGAAACATTCATCATCCAACCAAAACGTATTTGTGCATGCGGTATATGTTTAATGTTAACAGAGAAGAATATGAGCAGTTAAACCCCCACCCACCTAAAACTGAATAAGAAACCACTGTATTTCCTAATCTCTGTGCACTAACAGCATATTAAGAGAAGATTGAAAGGCACAACTTCAGATTTATCTGGTACCAGCTACATTCAAGAGAGTCTTGTTTGGCAGATGGGGAGACAGAGCAGTCACTAAAGTGCTTATAACACAAGCATGAAGACAGAGTTCAATCCAACATCCATGTAAAAAAGCTAAGTGAGACAGCATGCATCTGGAATCCTGATGATAGTAAGGGACGGATATGAGGATCCTTGAAGCTTATTGATCACTAGGTCTAGCATACTTTGGAGTATTTCTAACCAATGAAAGACTCTGTTTCCCAAAACAAGGTTGAGTGTACTTGAGAAATGAAGTGTACTTCTATTGTCCACATATATACATACACATGTGAATCCATATGAATATGCACACATGCATACTAAAAGATTTTTTTCACATAATTCATTTCATCAGGTCTTTTATCTCCCCCAACTTATCTAAGCTCCTCTCAACCTTCCTACCCACCTAACTTTCCTTCCTTCCTTCCTTTCTCTCTTTCTCAAAATAAAAATTCTAAAAAAAAAACATCAAAACAAGCAAACTAACAAACAAACCTAGTAAAACAAAAATGTTAAAAAAAAACAAAGAAAACCAACATAAAAAACCCCAGAGAGTACAGGATGTAGTTGATATACCCAGTGACACTGCATAGGAGAAAATTTATTTTCTCTTTCCTAACAGGTATCAATTGAAAATAACATCTTGGATAGGGAGTAGGATTTTATCTCCACTTCTTATTCTCAGTAATGGAATTTATCTGGTTTGATCCTGTCCAGGTCTTGTAAGTACCATCATAGTCTCTATGAGCTCATATATCAATCAGTCCTGTGTCTGGAAAACACTCTTATTTTGGAGTTACTGACCACCTTTGAATCTTACAAGCTTTCTGCTTCCTCATCCAAACAGACTCCTGGGCCCTGGTTGAAGAAGTTTGATCAAGATACCCTATTTAGAGCTGACTGTTTCAGAGTCTCTCACTTTCTGCACATGGCCCAATTGTGAGTCTCTGTGATAATTATCATCTATTTCAAAAAAAATCTTTTATGATGGTTGAGAAATGCACCTGTCTAAGTGTATAGCAATATGTCATTAGGAGTAATCTTATTGGTATGCTCCTTTAGCAATATTTGAATAGTAAGCTTTTTCCCTAAGTACATGACCAGTCTAGGTTCAAGTTCTTGGCTACTTTAACAGTGTCACAAATGGGTTCCTTATCATGCAGTGAGCCTTCAATCCAGTAATGAGGAACACATTGCCCAAACTAGATATAAGAGTGCCAACAAGTCACTCTCTCTTCTCCATATCTCTTCCCCAGCAAGGGCAGGAGGTCCCAAGGTCCCAATGTGGCTTAGTTCAGCATCCACTCCTGGCAGATCCACTCTCCTCACCCCAACATCATGACTGGGTCAGGTGTTCCTCTGGAGGGAGTGGGATCCAAGGTGCTGGTGCAAGATCTTTCAGTGACTGGAAGGGGTGGGAAGGGGAAGGGAGCTTGAACAAGAATATACACAGATAAAGGATATGACTTTATAATAAATAAAAAGAAAATATTTATACTACCAAAACAAAACAAAACAAAAAAAGAATGCCAACAAGTAAAACCTTCATTGTCATGAATAAATTGCATCTTTTTGAGCAATTGGTCAAATGTAGCCTGTAGACCCCACTCCCCAAATACCACAGGCATATTGGCAATGCTATTAATTAACCACCATAATCTGACAATAAAGACCTATTATTGATGAAGACACTGTTTATGGTATCAAGCATGGAAAAATAGAATTGGTGCTTAACTAGAAGCTTCACCCCTAATGACTGGTGTTCATGGTGTTGAAAAATACTTTTCTTGCTACTCTAAGAGAAAAGCAACCATGAAAAACAGTTATAAACCCTGCCATCCACAACAGCCATTTTCCTACAATAGTCATGCAAATGTTATGGCAGGAACCAACTATTTTATTGGATGCATTTTAGTATTTTACTGAGAGTAGTGTTGAGCAGAGTGCTTCCTAAAAGACATATACAATTAGTTTATTTGATAGTAAATTGCCATGTTACATAAAAAGAATTACAAGGAACAGGACATATTTTGTCAGAGTTTAGAAAATACTGATGGAGACATTGCTTCTCTTCTCTAAGCACATATTTTTCTTATTAGATGCTTATTGGTTACAAGGAATAGATATAAAAATAGTATAAATAATTGGATGCAGAACAAACATGAAATTCAAGGCAGAGTGTGGGCCACAAAGAGAAATGATTAGTATTTAGAAAGAGATGAAAGATCATGGACACATAGGGGAAAGGACAGGGAAATTAATTTACAATATAGACCTCACTATAAAGATGAGGAATGGAATTCCTTGTCATACAATCAGTTCTAACATTTTCTTGATAAGTAAGATATATGGATTATATATATTCACCTATAAAAAGACATACACTAACACAATGGATACAAAAACAGAAGCCATCCTTCTGCTGCAAACAAGAAACTCTCAACCTTAAAGACAGACACAGACTCAGAGTAAAGGGTTGGGACAAGATTTTCCAGTCAAATGGCCCCAAGAAACAAGCTGGTGTTGCTATCCTAATATGCAACAAAGTAGACTTCAAACTAAAACCAATTAAACAAGACAGGATGGACATTACTTATTCATCTTAGGAAAAATTGATCAAGATGAGATTTCAATCATGAATATTTATGCCCCTAATATAAGGGCACCTGTCTATGTAAAAGAAACACTGCTAAAGCTCAAATACCACATCCATTCTCACACCCTAATAGTGAGAGACCTCAATACACCACTTTCAACCCTGGATAGATCAACCAGACAGAGACTCAACAGAGAAATAAGGAGTCTAACAGAGTCTATGATGCAAATTGTTTTAATAGGTATTTACAGAAGCTTCCATCCAAAGTCAAAGGAATATACATATTTCTCTGCACCACATGGAACTTTCTCTAAAATTGACTGCGTACTAGGTCATAAAGCAAATATCAATAGATACAAAAGAATGGAAATAATTTCTTGTATTATATTAGACCACCAGGGCCTAAAGTTACAGTTCAACAACTTCAAAAATCAGAGAAAGCCTACCAACTCATGGAAACTAAACATCACTCAGCTGAACCACCTCTGGGTCAAAGAAATTAAGAAAGAAATCAAAGTCTTCCTAGATTTTAATGAAAATGAATCCGCAATGTACCCAAACTTGTTGAACACAATTAAAGAAGTCTTAAGAGAAAAATTCATAGCACTAGATGCCTATATAAAAAACCTAGAGAAATCACACACTAGAGAACAAACAATACAGCTGAAAACCTTAGAATAATTAGAAGCAAACTCACCTAGAAAGAGTAGATGGCAGGAAATAATCAAACAGAGCTAAAATCAATAAAATTGGAAAGCAAAACAAGCAAAAATCATTTTCTCGATACGTAAGATATATGGAAAAATCAGAAATTAACCTTCATTTAGGTCAAACTTTACTATTAGAAAATCTCTCTTTGAAGGTAGTAACATTTCTGTTACTAGTGGACTCTATTGCAGGTTAATTAGAAGCCACATGGGGGTAGTCATAGCACATGGCCCAATAAAATTCGTGTCTAGTCTTAGGTAGTTATCCACCCAGAGAGACAGATAACTGAGTAAATTATAAATGAAGTATGTTTGTCCATCTTATATTTTCTACTTTCTTTTTTATTACTTAACAATAGTTGCTTTTGTTAATATTTTTGCAATGTTTTAAATTTAATATTAATATTTTTATAGTTCTGTTATACTTTATACATATGATGAAAATTTTTTACTTAATATATTTCTCTTTTCTCCTTTTTTAAGAAATTATTAATTTAAAAAATTATGTTTTTTCTTCTAGTTAAAAGCAAATTTGATTTAGAATATCAAACAGATTTTGAAAGTATTTTCTAACTCACTACAATATTTATTGTGCCTTCTAGTTCGAAATTCTGTAAGTACAATAAAACATCATTTTATTTGTAAGACTCAGTCATTATATAAGTAGAATAATTATTATAAGTTTGATGGTACTGAATTATTGGAATACAATTATATCAGTGGTATTAAATGCACCAGACAATTTATTTTATTGTTAGAAATGAAGTTAGACTTGGGCAATTCAAATAAATGATAAGATCTTGCTTTACTACTGAGTTGCATTATATATTTATTTTCTATGATTAAAGAGTTATTGGCATCTATTAGTAATCTCAGTCTTATTAAACAGTTCCTTCAAAAGTTTTATTCTATATCTTCTGTTTTTAGAAATGATGGTTTAGGATCTGATCCCATGTTAGATTTTTTTTTTCTTTTTAAATATCTAATTAAATACACTGGATTCATGGGAATTTTCAAGCTGTATTGGATATTAAGTATGGCTGCAAATTCTGGATACCCCTTTAAATAAAAATTCTCCTAATAGTAATTATCATTAGATATTAAAAAATCTAAATTATTTTAGCATCACTAGTCTGTGCATATGCATCAGTTTTTCCTAATAGATCTTTTCAATGTCATATTTATCTCTTTTTTCCTGAATTCTGACATTATTTTGTGAAAAATTATATTGATTTATTGCCTATAGTATGAAAAGAAAAATAAAAGATTTGGTTAAAATCTGTGATTTTTTTATTCATCTCCACATGAATTTATTCTGAGATCATAGACCAAAAAATATGTACTTGGCTTTTTTATTGTCTAAGATGACTTTGATTATAAAGTGTGAGATGTGAGAAAAATTGAATTGGGAAAAATTTCAATTTGAGTCTAATAAAAAAGAATTTAAGAGGACATCATTACAAGCTTAACAGCTTCTCATTTTCAAATGTCTCACAGATTCTTGAATTCTTTCTGTGTCTGTGGCTGAAAACATGAAACCAAGGTATCAGTCATCTCAAAAACACATTGGAAGGAGGATTCTGGCCTGTGTCTTCCCAAGACAGTTATCCTAACATTGTTTGGTGTGACAAGGAGACTTGGGTAGAAGCAAGAACAACCCAATTATCCACCTCTTTTTCTAGTACATGATAGCCCACTTATTCATTTGAATTTTGTTTCCTTAAGAGAATATAAGACACTGCTTCCGGTTCCGCCACCGGGACCTGTGCTCTCTGTGGCGTCCCAGCGCACTCTGGAGCAGGGGCAGCTGAACTCTGCACCTGGCCACACCCGCAGCTCCTGCTGCTCAGGGAATCTACTAGGAGCCCTACTGCGACCCTGAACTGAGTGAACTGAGCAAACCAACTGCAGGGGTCTCTGAGGGGCGGATTCGA
>PVIH01015938.1:0-47525 GCA_004025045.1 Sigmodon hispidus
GGGGCTGGAGAGATGGCTCAGCGGTTAAGAGCACCGTCTGCTCTTCCAAAGGACCCGGGTTCGATTCCCAGCGCCCACATGGCAGCTAACAACTGTCTGTAGTTCCAGTTCCAGGCAAACACCAAGGCAAATAAATAAATAAATAAATAAAGTTTTAAAAAAAAAAAAAAAAAAAAAAAAAAAAAAAAAAAAAAAAAAAAAAAAAAAAAATTTTAAAAAAAAAAAAAAAAAAAAAAAGAAAATAGGGAAGCCATCTGGATAAATAGATTGTATCAGATCATTTAAGCATAATACAAGAAAGCTGGTGAGTTCATTGCAAGAAAATAGTATTAAAAAAAGAAAAATAATCTTGTAATCTCAACATATAAAAGTTCTTTATCTGTATAACATATATAATAGCCATGGAAATTGCATTAATAAATCTAACTTCAAAATAATTAAGTTGTATTATTCCTGGGAAACTAAGGAAAATCAAAAGATGAACAATAAATTTGAAAAATAAAAATACATATAAATGTGCTACTTTATGTTTAAATAGTTATTAAAAATTAAGAAAAAAGAGAATACATAAGTGATACAGACTGAGAGAATGTAGAACAAGAAACACCAATTGTTTAAAAATAGATGATGATTCTCACTTTTAACCATAATACAAGAAGTAGAAATTAAAGCACACTGTGTTCTCAGTCTCCAAAGAAGCCAGGACAAGGAAGAGATAAGAGAACACACTCTTATATCCCTGAATATATGTGAATTTAGACACTAAACATTATTAACTAACCTGTCTTGAAAATGAAATGGAGGTCATTGATTCATTCTTACTGCCAAGAACAAAATTCAATATTCAAAATATGATTTGAAATCATCATAAAATAGTTCAAGATGCCAATACAGAAACATTAACTTGAAGATAAGATAATCAAGTAAATATTAAGTTGCCTTCTTCAGAGAACATTTAAGGAACCAGGTCAATTAGTTTTAATTTTGCCAGTCTTCTCAAATGAAGTCAGAAATAAAAGCAAAAGACAGTACTCCTCCATAGTATGCAAAATCTTGAGTTTATAACCTTAAAGTAATGGCTGAACACCCCCACAAGGGACTGTATGTGCATTTTGAATACTTTTCGACTTGGTTTTAGATGATTACAAACTGTCATAGAAATAGGTGTGTACCACAGTGATAATCTTTGTTTTCTATAGATCTCAATAATCATTTTGATAAATTATTATCACATATAAAACACTGAGTACACAGAGAAAATAAGCAGACATGCAAGGGAATTATCCTCACCAATTGGGAACTATTCTCTAAATACTAATAAAAACAGACTCTAAAGACTCAGCTATTAATTTCAGATGTATATAGATGGTTTTTAAAGGACTGAATATACTTTCAGGGAACTGAGACTATACAAATGAGAAAATAGACCCAAAGAAACAATAAAATCTCCAGAAATCAAACTAGTATGCAGCTCAAACTTAAAATTAAACAGATAAGTTTAACATAAGAGTAAACAGCAAAGGAGAGAATTAGTAAACTTGAAAGGAGGAATGATGAACATTTTCAGAAAAAAAAGATACTCAAACTGTTTTTAGAACTCCAAAAGGACAAGAACAGATAAAGTGCAATAGAAAAATAGAAAAATCTTGAAGGTCTTCACAACAGTTCCTGATTTTAGAGCATATTACAAAGTTACAGTTACTGACACAGCATCATACTATGATATGAACAGACATTTAGGCCACTGGAGCAGAATGAAGAAGCCAGAAGTTATGCTGAAGAGATGGCTCAGTCAATAAACTCTCTTTGATGCATGTATGTGAAGACTTAAGTTAGAGCCCTGGTACACATGGAAAGATTTGTGAAATTCCATTATGGAAAGAAACAAGAGGATTCCTCCAGGACATTCATGGAGAAAGTCAATGTGGTAGAAGTGTAATAGTGAAGAGTGGGCACTAGAGTTTAAGAAGGTAAAGAAGATGAAGTGGAGATGAGTGAGGAGGGACTTCCCAGGGTTGAGAAGGGGCAGGTAGGACCCGGGTGACAGAAGCCAGAGTGGACATTCTCAGTTCCCAATCTGTGTATCTGTGGAAAAACCAAAATGTATTAGTATTCTAAACCCAGAAAAAATAGGCAAAAGAAGAAAGAAGAAAACCCTTGTAAAATAGGCTAAAAATTCTAGTGTAAGTTTAATGACACTTACAAAGGAATAATACTTTGTTACCATAATGGCTGTAAATGTTTCAGAACCAAGGGAAAATGATGATCTATAGGTAAGTAAATCCTAAGAAGTAAAAATAACAATTGCACTTTTAAGCCTGCCTTTCAAAGATTATAGGAAGTTAGAAACAGTGAAAACATCAAAGTCTAGGGGCTAGATAAAAGGCTCAGAAGTTAAAAACTCTTGCTACCCTTACAGAAGACCAGAGTGTCAGATATTGCTCTCGTACACTGTAAAGATTTGTTACTTGTATTGGTTTAATAAAACACTGATTGGTCAGTTACTGGTCCATAAGTGGAAGCTGGACAACCAGACTAGGAGAATTCTGGAAAGAGGAAAGGCAGAGAAGCAGATGCTAGCCAGACACAGAGGAAGCAAGATGAGAATGTTAAATCGAGCTAAAAGATACCAAGCCATGGGGCTAAACATAGTAAGAACCATGAATTAATTTAAGCATAAGAGCTAGGAAGGAATATGCTTGAACTACTGGACCAGCATTTACTATATAATTATAAGTCTCTGAGTCAAATATTTGGGAAGTGGATGCTAGGTACTTGAGAGTTGCTAGGGGACAGAAACTTCTGAATGTACTAGAGTTTTGTTCCAAGAAGTCATGCTCAGCAGCTCACAGCATAGTGAAAGTCTACCTCAAAACAAACAGCTAAGACAGACTTTGATGAAACCAGACATGCTGCTGGATGCCTGGAGTTATCACTTATGTCACAGATACTCAGTGAAGAGCTATATGGAAAGTGCTGTGGGATGATCCTTCTGTATGTTATAAATATTTCTGTGAATTTCTCTCATTGGTTGATAGAAAAACTGTTTTGGCCTATGGCAAAACAATATAAGGTTGGGTGGCAGAATAAAACTGAGAACTTAGAAGAAAATGGGAAGAGTCAACAGCTGTGAGCCAGCAGCCCAAAGAACAAGATGCCAGAGGACCAGGAAGCCATGGGTTAATTTAAATGCAAGAGTTAATTAGTAATAAGCCTGAGCCATTGGCCAAGCATTCATAATTAATATAGACCTCTGAGTGATTATTTGGAAGTAGCTATGGGACAGGGTTGGACAGAGAAACTCCATTTATAGGAAAGTATAGATGTGAACACTGAGAAACAAAAATGTTCTTATGTGAGTTTGCATGCATGTGAGTGCACATGTATGTTTGAGGGACAGAGGTCCATGTGTTCAACATGTTTGTGTATACATGGAGGCCAGAACTCAGCCTTGGAAGTTGTCCATCAGGTGCCACCTCCTACTTTTTTTAGATTGGCTGGTCAGTGAGCCCTTAAGACCCTTTGTCTCCAACACCTCTCTCTAGGATTATAATTACATACTGAATCCCCCACATGCCCAGGTTTTCACATAGATACTGAGGATGAAACTCAGATTCATATGCCTATGTATAAGTGCTTTACCAACTGAGCTATCACTCCAACCTCAATGAAAAATTGTTTATGAAGACACTACAGAGGAGAGTCATCATGACTGAGAGACAGAAACATTCTCAAACTCAGCAGGAAAAGCTCAACACTGGAGAAGTGAGTCACTGGTTCAGAGCATTTGTTGCTTATAAATCAGAAACAATGGAACTCCAATAGTGTAACATTTCTAGTTCAAAAGCATCAGAACTATGGGAGCCATGGACACAACTCAGTCTGAGGCCAAGATCTGAAAGCTGCAAGTGCTACTGGGTAATTCCCAGAGTCCAAAGGCTGAAAACATTGGTTTTTAGTATCCAAGAGCAAGAGAGGAGTGGGTTTAAGTTTCAAGACACAAAATCAAAATATTTTCTTTGCTTTTGGTCTACCCAGATCCCAAACTGACAAAATGGTGACTGCCCACCTTGAGGGTGGGTGTCTCCCACTAAGGTCACACCTTGTTGTAGGAAGGTTTTTTTTTACCTCTTTTGGGTCTGGGAGGTTTTGTAACCTGGGCCGTGGCAGAGGTTTGGAACTTGGTCCGTGGCTGTTTTTGTCTCTCAAAGAAATGAATTATATGTTTATATTTTTTATATTGTTTGGCCTATGTCTCATGCACATTATTAGCTAGTTTTTTATCTTAATTTAACTCATTTTTATTAATCTACCCACCACATGGCTAGGCTTCACCACAACACCTCTTTGGGAAAACACAAACACAGCCAGGAAGTGTGCTTTATCTAGCTATCCCATAATCCAGCCAAACTGACCATCAATATAATAAAGAAAAGTTAATATACATTTCTGAGGTCTGGATGAATGTTCCTGCATGGTTTGGTGGGTTAAAAACATGCTCACTAGCCTACAATACCATTGGAAAGCTCTGGAATCTGAGATAACTCCTATTCTCAGAAAGTTAATCACTGTAGGTATCCTTGGAAGAGGTACTGGGGCCCTGACCAGTTTCTTTATAGGAATTTCAACCAGTTAATCATATCCCATCCATAGTCAAGAGCAAAAAGGAATGAATAAATATATACACACTCACTTGCTTATGTATGCTCAGCTCAACTTCAGTCTTACATAGCTTAGGACCTTCTACCTAGGTAGGTAATGGTTCTGCTTATACTGGGTAGTGTCTTCCCATATCAATGAACTTAATAAGACATCCCTCCCCAAAGATATATGTGTAGGCCAACTCAATGCAGACCATTCTTCACTGAATCTCTCTTCTCAGCTGATTCTATATGTGTCTAGGTCAGGTTGATCATTACAGGGACCTAAGGTATTTCAACTGTATAATGTCTTGAAAGAAAATAATTCAACATAAATGTAGCATTTAAAATTTTGACCCTTGCCTAGGTTAGTGATACAAACACTGGTACTATCCCATGATGCTTGATGGTAGCAGTCACCCTAGCACAAAAATAAACAGTCTGTACAGTAAAATGAGTCACCCATAGTTTAAAGGTAATGTTTTGAATTATCACACTCCTTTCCATGTACAAAATGCCCATCTCTTAGTCTTGATTTTACTGATCAGGGATGCAATGGTTACCATGATAAAATAAGATTATTGTTCATCTTGAGGAATGCAAACCAGTAGTAGCCTGGCTAGTACTTAGAAATATTGCAATCAATCTTTACTGTCTTGAATGATAAGAAATAAATTAAGGATGCAGTGACAATGTAAGCATGGGGTAGGTCTAATCTTATCAGAAAGAAAAAAGTAGATGATGACATTACGTGAAAGAAATGTTAAGTGGTTAGAGGAGCAGATAAGCATATACTACTGAGCTAACTAATGTTTAAGAAAGGAATAAGGTTACCATTTTTTCTTACTGCTGAGTAGTACTTCATTGTGTAGATGTACCACAGTTTGTTAATCCATTCTTCAGTTGAGGGACATCTAGGTTGTTTCCAGGTTCTTGCTATTACAAATAATGCTGCTATGAACATAGTTGAGCTAATGCCTTTGGAATGTGACTGTGCATCTTTACGGTATACACCCAGAAGTGGTATTACTGGGTCCTTGGGGAGATTGATTCTCAATTTTCTGAGAAACTGCCATACTGCATTCCAAAGTGGCTGAACAAGCTTACACTCCCAACAATGGAGGAGTGTTCCCCTTGCTTCGCATCCTCTCCAGCATAGGCTGTCCTCTGTGTCTTTTATCTTAGCCAATCTAACAGGTGTCAGGTGGTATCTCAAAGTTGTTTTGATTTGTATTTCTCTGATGGCTACTAAAATTTGCAGGCAAATGGATGGATTTGGAGAATATCCTCCTGATCGAGGTATCACAAATTCAGAAAGATAAGCAGGGGATGTACTCACTCATTAGTGGACTCTAAACAAACAAACAAACAAACAAGAAAAAAGCAAAGCATGCCCAAGCTGCAAACCACAACCACTGAACAGCTTGGGATCAGAAACACCCTGAACTGACTCCTTGCATCCCATTCCCCCTAGAGGAACACCTGACTCACTCTTGAGGGAGCGGGGAGAAAACTGGATCTGCCAGGAGTGGAGACTGAACTAAGCAATATTGGGACAGTGGAACCATGGGACTGCCTGCTCCCTGCCCAGGGAGGGGATGGGGAGTTGTGGAGAAGAAAGAATGACCTGATGTGGTAGGAGGGAGAAGGGATCTTGAATAAGGATATACAAGGATAGAAAGTGTGACTTCTTTGTTTATAATAATAATAATAATAAAGAAAAGAAAAAGAAATAAGTCACATACACACACACCTATAGCAATTCACAGTCTGTTTTTGTACTGTAAAAGATACCATTTTGAGAATGTCAGCATCAGCAGCAAGGCAGCAGATGATGGAGTTTGGAAGAAACTGCCTTAGGTAATTGCAGATGAACAGTTTATGTCAGAACAAGAATTTTAGTACTGAGGAGGCAGTCTTGTTCTGGAGAGGTTTGCCAGAGCTGACGGCCATTCATCATGAGTCTAAACAGTACAAGACTCAAGGCAGTATACAGAATGCAGTGCTGCTTTGGGAAGGAAATGATACCAAGCACAAATAAAACCTTTTCCTAATCTACCACTCTGAAGACCTTGAGCATTCAGGAATGGAATGTGAGCAAGCAAACATTTTCCTGTTTACTGTCACCAAGGGAAGGATGCCTGGATAGCATCAGAATGTTTGCAGACTGGATTTTGAATTGTTTTATTCTAAAGGAAAGACAATGCCGTAGACAAAACAATGACCCTCTTAGTAATCTTTCAATCTAAACAGTGCCCCAAGGTATCCTCAACAAATGACACCATGCAACCTGATAAAAAGATGTGTATTTGTCCTGCACAAAATCACAGGTGTTCAACCAAAGGACTAAAGCACAATGGTTGTGTTCAAACAGGATTATTTAGCCATGTGCCATGGCAGCTGCTCCTGACTCCAGTAATTGGGAGGTTGAGAATCTCAAGGGGGAGATTCAGGAGCTTGAGGCCAGTCTGAGCTATTTAGCAGGACCCTGTCTCAAAAACAAAGAAATAAACAAAACCAAACCCTACAAACCATGGCTTTTTATAACAAGTGTTTATATAGGTAAATGACACTGCTAACTCTAGCCCAGTACTTGAAAGGTTCTGACATGATTTTAACATACTCTCTACCATGGAAAGGGGTCACACAACAATGAATAAATGGCTTTCTAAGGCAGTCACTATATCGTTATGCAGATAAAATAGTAAACTCTCAGTGCTTGAGACATAAGCTAGCCCAGGGTTTGGCTTGGGGAGGATAAGGAGCTAATCAAATTGGAGCTACAAAGAATGGTCGGTTCTGGGATGGAGGGAGCTGTACCCTGGGACCAAGGAGGCCAACAGCAAAGAAACTGCAGAACTGTTCCCTACATTCAGAAGTGGTGTCCGGGTGAAAAACTAGATGTCAATTATGGGAAATACATAGAAACTGACAGCAGATATGGGGTGCACTTGCTGGTCACAGAGATAGGAAAAGAAAATGGGAGATACACTGTATAGTGACAGATTGACTTATGCCTGAAAGCATCATGTCTGCTACATCATGACATTCCAGAGTCCTGGTGCCCCTTCTCAGCTATTTTTGGATCTCATTAGGAAGAAACTAAGGGCCTTTTCCTCACAGCATATTTATTAACCTGAAATTAAATTTAGTTCAGTCCTCTGAATGTTCTCAGCTATGGGCATTCAATTCCATCCTTCTGGTTTTCACTTTAGTATGGTATCCAAAAATTGCAGGAGACTTTCCATGCTTGATTATAGACTAGGCTTTGTGTTCTATGCTTTTGCCTAACTGTAAACTGATTCAAGTTTGCTGGGTGTGTTTTCTGACTAAACTGGTCTAAGCTATGATGTGTAGTCAGTACATTTAATGCATATTTAAGTTAAAGGATTTTAAAATATCAGTGCATTTATTGGGACGCAATTCTACCATAAATAAAGGATTATCTTACACATACGTCATTGAAGCATGAAAAAAGGTGATTTATCAAATGATAGCATAAGAAAGTGCAATGCTAAGCTATGGAAAAATACTTAACATGTAACTGACAGAGGGTCATAGCTGGAACATATAAAGCAGTAGAATAAACAGACAAGTGAAAGATGAAAGAGACAAGCATACCTAGGAGACACGGAGAAAGAGATGAATGACCTTCATAGGGAAACATGTTCAAGTCAGATCAGCTAAAATAATAAGAGGAAATAGAGAAGCACATTAAGGATGCACAGAGCTGGCAAGCTACTTTCCTGCTACAAGTGACATAGATTCGTTAAATCATCAGGAGTAAGTCATCATTTTCTAGTAAAGCCAGACTCTTATGCCACATCTCTTAGCATATTCACTCTAGATTTAGGCCCTATGGAAATGCATGCTTTGTGTTCAATACACCATGCAGGAAGAAAAGCATGCATCAGTATTCCATTTCAACAATTTTATTGAACAAAAGAAGATACTACCATATATGCAGCATATAATTCTTTTAATACTATTTAGGGATAAATGAATTGTGTCTACATTACAAAGACACATAAGCAGTTGTGTAACAGCCAATACAACAATTCTCTGTAGATGATTTGCAACTCAAAAGCAGAGGGTGGTGTGAGGTAGGGTTGAACTGCTCCTGGGAGCTAATAATATTTTATTTATTTACCTGGATGTCAGTCTTTTACCAATTTATGTAATAATACTTTATTAAATTGCACAGTTATATATTTTGTTAATATCTATTCATATTTCAGAACAAAAAATATGTTTCAAATGGAATGATTTTCAAAAAAAGTGTGGGTATTGATTGTTGATGGTCCACCAAAGGAGACTTCATAGTTACTGGTAGCAATTTTTCATGAATATTCAACCATCTGGATAATTAGAATTTGTGAGCTCTGAATGTGTATACTTAAATAAACTGTTTAAAAATTATGTTAATGGGCTGTGGAGATGGCTGAGTGTATAAGAATGCTTATCTTCCAGAGGACTGGAATTCTCCTAGCCCCAATATGGAATGGGTCATAGATAGCTGTACTTCTACCTCCGAGAACTCTGATGATCTCTTCTGGCTTCAACTGGCACCTGTACACACATCCCGTACACTCACAAAGACATATGCATGTAAATATAAATATAAATATAAATATATCTTTAAAATATACTAAGAAGAAAAAAGGGAGGCTAAGGCAGAAATAGCATAGACTGTTCCAACAAGTTTTGAACGGAAGGAGGTCAGTCTTCGGGCAGTGGCTAGTAGGTGATATAAAGTTTAGGCATTTATATTTCATAGCTGAGATTTGAGCATTTGTCAGTGGTAGGGAAGGAGCTGGCAGGGGAGAATAATAGAGGATAACCAATGCCAGAATTTAGCTTTAAGAGAAATGTGAAAAGAGTAGGGATGGATAGAGCTGATAACTGAGAGAAGAAATCAGAGACGGACTTTCATAGGGAAAGGAGAAAAATGGCTTGAAAGACTTAGAAGCAACAAATTTTAAGAGTTAGCCTATGACTTTCCAACAGGGAGCATACCACTTAATTGAAGAAAAGACACAAGGCCTTAAAGAGATGCATAAGTCACAAATATGATGAGAAAATTGACCTTGGAGAATGGCAGAGTGGCATGGGAAGAACCTCTTGAGAATCTAAACAAGACTCTTCCCTCCAGTTATGCAATTTTCTTTAGAAACTTAGGCACAGGGAAAGTAGCAGGTGAGTACATTGATTCAGGGTGGAGGGTCTTCAGATAAAACTCAGAACTTGAATAGAAAGGTTCTTGTTTAAGGAACTGCCTTAGTTTGGGTTTCTATTGCTGTGAAGAGACACCACAACCATAGCAAGTCTTAAAACATTTTAGTTGGTGCCAGCTTATATAGATCAAAGGGTTAGTAGGTTATTGTCATGGCAGGTAGCATGGTGGCATGGAGGCAGACACAGTGCTAGAGAGCTCCACATCTGGATCTGCAGGCAGCAGAGAGAGACAGTGAGCCTCTAGGTCTGGTCTGAGCTTCTGAATCCTCCCAGTCCACCCCATCAGTAACAAAATTTCTCGAAGCCCAAACATGCTCCAACAAGGCTACACCTCCAAATAGTGCCACTCCCTATGGGCCTGTGGGGGCAATTTTTATTCAAACCATTATAGGAACCTATGAAGTCATAAGGAAGTATATGAATATTGAACAAATCCAGGCATGGATGAAAAGTCACAAGCAAGAGCTTTTACAAGACAGATACAGTCAATAAGGGCTATCAAAGAGCAGTGATGAACCTGAGAGACAAACCTTCAGGGAGAATGACCAGAGGCAAATATGTAGACATATTTGGAGTCATTTTCTCATGATTTTTATCCATGCAAGTCTGTTTAATGGGTAATTGGGATTTATTAAGATATGAATTGGGGAGATAAACACAAATACAGAACTGAGTGAACAGCTGTCATCCTCTGTTCTGCCTGGGAGAGAATGCACCAACTGTCCAGTGTCCATCACCCCAAGAGAATGTGCGACCCCTCTCTTTCCTTTTAAGAGGTCATGGGGACAGGCAAGAAGCACCACCTCTATCAGGTCAGATAGCCCAAGGTCGTGGGCAGAGCAGAGCGAATATCCACTACACTTCCCCCTTTTTGTCTAAGGTGGGTCAGATAGCCCAAGGTCACGAGTAGAGTAAATGAATAGCCACTACCCATGATGGCCTTTATCCCAAAGAACTTCACAATAGATTTTGCTGCTTGAAAACAAAACTATCGTTAATTTGATTATAATATCTACACCAAAGAAAGAGATAACTCTGAGGACTTTCCTGTGAAATCAGCATGCACTGTGTAATATTCCTTCAAGGTCTGTTTGTCTTCACTGGTTTCTTTGGGAGAATGTTCAAAGAAGCTTGCATTCCCAGAACACAGAAGACAGCACATGGGTTTTGTACTGCTGTTGGGGTGGGGGGAGTGGATGAAAGGGGAGAAATGTTTCTGAATCAATTTCATGTTGCTGTGGCTAAACACAAACAGCTACCATCTGGGCCTTCCTTGCTTTCATTCCAAGCTGTCATATTTTCACACATTCTTGGGTTTGGGGAGTTGGACTAAGATTTTTCTTTTTTTTAATATGATTTGTGGCCACTTAAAACTTGTAAAGAATTCCCATTAGGTTTTCCCATAGAGTCTGCCTCTCTGCATGAGAAATCTGTTGAGGGGGAAGAGAAAAAGTGAAGATTATAGAAAAATAAAAGAAATGTTTACTATAAAAAACATCGACATCAAACTAAGGTACACAAAAGCTTCCTAAAAGCTCTCTGTAATTTGGATCAGATACGTCACTGGAGCTGATGATCAATACTCATATGACCACTGGATACCTGCAAATGGATCTAAAGCTCTGCTCACCCTATACTTTTTTTTTCTTTCTCTCTTCTGTGCTTGGGTTTTTCTCCTAAATCCTTGCCATTTTTGACCTCCCATACACCTTGCTTATTTTATCCTGTTCATTTTCCAAATGTAACAGGTGGTAAGCTTCATAAAATTTTATTTGCAAATTCAAAAATGTTGTTTAACATACTGTTCAGACGAGTATGTTCCAAGTCCTGCACCTAAGGCTCGGGGATCACTATGGAAGAAGACCAGGAAGACTGTGAGAGTCAGGATCAGGGATTTTGCTGTGAGGCTATGTCTTCTGTAAATGTCAGAAGCTACACTCATAAAGTCTCAACAATATGGCTGATGGAGGACAAGAAGATGCTAACGTGGGTTGTGGGTGAGTGAGGACAGACCAGGTCTCAACCTTAGACAAAGAACTACAAGCAACTAAGAAATGCTGAGAGTCAAAGCAATTGTCCTCCCTAGGGAAGATTACACCCATTGGTTATCCAATACCGAATGGTCACATACATACAAGTAACAATATATGGACTAAGCAGATTGTATTTATATATTTAGGAACACATACACATATACACACAATTAAATAAAAGAGTGAATTTTTTAAAAGTTGGGAAGGATATATAAGAGGGCTTGGCTAGAGGAAAGGGGGAAATAGTATAATTATATTATAATGTCAAAAATACTTTTACAAAGTATGTTAAATATAGAAGTACTTCAACACTATTTGTGATTGAAGGGATTCTAAACCTGTATATATGCTAAAGGCTGGGGATGTAGCTCAGTGGTAGAGCTCTTGCCTACCATGTGTGTCAGACTCTACTTCCAGGCCTGAAAAAAAATTAAACTCTATACTAATGAAAGGCATTTACATATAAAATATTTCTATAGTGCCATTGTACCAATAATTTTTCCTATTCAATTTGCCTTAAATATATCTTTTTTTAAAAGATTTATTCATTCATCATGCATACAGCATATAGAAGAGGGCACCAGACATCACCACAGATGGCTGTAAGCCACCATGTGCTCACCAGGAACCGAACTCAGAACCTCTGAAAGAACAGCTAGTGCCCCCAACCCCCAAGCCATCTCTCCAGCCTGTCTTAAATATATCTTATATTTCTACTTTGAGTAAAAAATTAGATTCAGATTTAAGTTATAATAGTTTCTATCAGTAAAATAAGATCAAGTATAGGAAAGATAAATTCAGTTGCTTAAAAGTACATGCATTTGTTAGCCATGAGTAAATTTAACACAGCTTTCTTCCCTGAAATAATAAATCTGTTCAGTCTTTTAGTAGTACAATTAGGCTGAAAATTCACCCCTCACTCATGACCTATTTAGCAATAGTCTGAGAAAGTGAAAAGCTGATAGTTATATGGTTACTTTCAAGGGTAGCTTTACGAAGTAAAAATTCTAAATAATATTTTTCTCATTTGCAACATCAGCATTTATTATAAATAACTTATTTGATATCTACATGTAGATAAATGATAGTTTTGAAAAGCTAATTTAAGTGTGATAAACTGTCAAATAAGATGTATCAAAGGTTTAAAAAGTAAGTCTGAATTTTTTTCTTAAGAAACATTTTATCAAGTTGAGGCAGGACCCAGCTCCTCCCTGCTGCATCAAGGCTGAGCAAGATACCCCCTCTATAGAAAATGGGTACCAAGAGCCAGTTCATGCACTAGAGATAAATCCTGGTCCCACTGCCAGAGGCCCCACAAACTGCCAAAGCCACACAACTGTCATCATTATTCAAAGGCCTTGTTCAGTTCCATGCAGGGAGTAGATGGGAGTGGGGTAGGACTGGGAAGCTGAGGGGTGAGTGGAAGGAGGGGAGGGAGGGGAAGCTGTGGTGGATATGTAAAATAAAAAAAATTCCTTTTAAATACTAAATAAAAGAAAAGGTATATTTTAGTTGGTTTGTTGATCAAGGTCATATATTGAATAGTGCTATACCTAGGAATTGGACTGTATTAAAACAGTTTGTTGGTGTTTATTAATTAAAAAATAATTCCTAGAAGTAGAGTTACTTGGGTTATTCTAGAGAATTTGAAGATCAGTAAGTAGATTGAAATTGAATAGAATTTGGCCTACATATCTTAGGAGGGAGAATTTGCTAACAATGTGAGCATTTCAAACCTGTGTGGAAACACTCTGCGAGAGAGCAACCCTCCTATGAGGAGAGATGGAGAAGAGGCTGCCATCTTGACTGTGCAGCAGACGATGGGCCATTGCTGCTCTGCTCTGTGCTACTTGTAGAAGGCAAACACCAACAAAGGGCACAAGAGACCCTCTCTGGAAATACAGAAATCTGTGAAAGTCTATGTGTGACTCAGGCACTGTGAGCAAACACTAGTCAATTTAGTTGAAGAATGATTTAATTAAGTTAGAGATAGCAGGTATGAAAAGTTTTGACCTATCTGCCTTGGAGCCATTTGCTATTTTCCCAGGATAGAAAATATCTTCTTTTTCCATCCCTTCCCACAAGATCTGTTTACATTTCAGAATGAGGGACCTTCTCTTTCTGGACCAAAGGAAAACAATGAACCCACTTTCCAAGGTTACCTACCCAACCATGGAGTCTTCTTATCCCAGATCCTCTCTTCCAGTTAGGAACTGTTTTCTGTGGAGGCAGAAAATTAACCCTAGGATAATCCATGAACAAACACTTTTCTCTAATGCAGACACCTGGTATCTATCAGACTTTCTCCAAAGGAGGGAGGGAAGAAAAGAAAAATTGGAAATGTGTATATTAGGAATTCTTTTGTTCCTCCATTGGATGGAAGAGACAAAGGCACCTTTATTTTAGATATACATTAAGAGTAATCAGGTTTGTTGTGTGTGTATACTGACATTTCCAGAGCAATCTTGATAATTTTAGGTGATGTTTTCAGTCTAAAGTCAACAGATAAGTCAGACAATACCCAACATGTGAGAGGAAAAGTTCAAAATTCAATAGTAGAAGGTTTTAAAAGCATGTTTTAGAGCATATTGACTTATTTATCACTTACCTCTAATAAAAATGAAAAAAATATTCCAGGCAAGTGAAGTAATCTGAGGTACATTATTTAATACAAATAACAAAAGGTTTCCTCTCTGAGATAAAACAAATTATCTTGTGAAGAAAATCTCTTAAGCTGTTTGACACAGGAAAAGACTCATTTGGTCTAAGTTTTCCTCAGAACCAGTTCAAATTATACCCAATTTTCATTTCAACGGCAGAAATCACCAAGAATTAATCCCAGGATTCTAGATGTATCAAATTTGCCTTGTCAATATTATTTGGGACCTTCAGGATTATGTTAATCAAATAATCAAATTTTCAAAGTAACTATGGCCATTTAAGCTGAGACATGGTTTATTCAGTTAGGGTATGAAGTGATCATGAGAAATTCCCAAAGCATTGATGGATGCAGATCTAGTTTCTGTACTTAAGATATTTAAAAGCAATTTGCTCCCATCCACCCTCATCTTTATGGTGATTCACCTAACAAAATCTCTCTCATTGGCAGAAACTCATGTCAGCCACATTATACACTTAAGAGAAATACCACCAAAACCTAAATATCGTGTCCCTAAGCTAATGACATGCATAGCTAAGAATTTACTGTAACCAATATCTGTGTCCACAGCGGCCCCAGATCAAACAGTGCCCCGACATCAATCCCTTTGGTCCCTTGCCCACAGCCATTGCAGAGCTCATTATATGTCCTCAGTCACGTAATCTCACACCACCAGTAGATGCTCTGACTACAGCTGCTGCCTATGTATTTGGGGATTTTAGCCTGACAGCTCAATGTCAGCTTGAATGTTTACTCTGGTACTAACAGAAACATTATGTTACACAAATGGCATGCTTTAGTTCTATAGTTATTTTTTTAAATATTGTTATCCAGTAGCCTAAAGGAGAACTATAGACACTGCCTTTGGTAGAGGGGGATGGCACACAGGCTCACCACATGCTCAATATCAAGTTCTCTTAATTGTCTATTATGCTGTGAGCGTGTTTAAAGCAGAGTGACTGGCATTATTTTATAAGAGCTTCAGCCTTGCAGGAGAATTTCTCTGGTTTCTAGACCTGTCATGTAACAGAGGCCTGGCTCTTTTTGAGTGAATGGCCACAGAAGGCAAAACTAAACCAGTTGATAAAATCCTTAGGAAGTCAGTTAAAAAAAAAAAACCACTTTTTATTACATTTATTTATTTAGGAGATGGGCATGCCACAGTGTATGTGTGACAGAGAGAGGACAAGGTGAGAGTAGTCCTCTTTTACCATGAAGGGTGCAGCAAACACATTTACCCACAGAGCCATCTTGCTTGGCCTGGCAATTTCATTTAAACCAAAAGTGAAGGAGACTCTCTTCATTATAAGATCTTGGTGAGCATTGATAATGTGTTTCTATAGATGAAATCATGTTAACACAGCAGTAAAGGTATGTTTACTAACCAGTGTATAGTGAGATGAGATGACCACTGTTGTCCCAAGTTCTGGAACCCTGGGGACATAATGGAGGACTCCTGTGGATAAAGAAAAGGCTGTAGATTACTGATCTTCAGATCATTAAAGGGAGTCTCTTACCCCTTGGATTTGATTCTATAGTGTTACTGGCCTTCTGCCTGGGAAAGCTGAAGAACAGTGCAGCCATGGGCTGCAGCTGCTGCGTGGCTAATGGCAGAGGGGCTGCGGAATGCACGTTCTCTCTGGCTCTGCTCACTGCCAGCACACTTGCCTGATCTGAACAAAATTCAGTCAAGCTGCCCATTTGGCCCTGTGCATGGGGAGAGGTTGGGCTCACGGAGGGGCTGTTTTCAGACTGTGCGGGCACCACATGGAAGTGACCCCCACTTCTCTGAGCTGTACAATAATCCAGTAGTTGTGTTCATGGAGTCCACATTCCCATGTTCTCTCTTAGTGAGGCTCACAGAGTTCTCCCACACGATTTCTCAGAATGTGTTTCATGGAAACGCTGTGAAAGTCTTAATGAGAGCAATGGTCTGAGATCAAAGAAATTAAAGAAATACTGCATACTTATGCCTTTCTAGAAGGTTCACAAAGCACATGATTGTGCTAGTGTTCTCACAAGTTTTATGGCTTAGAAACTCTGGTAACTCAGTTTGGAACTGTAAAGTTTCCCTTCCTGTCACAGGGAGCTCATTAACATGCATAAAACACACACTGGAAAATAATGCTATTTTAGTAGCAACCTCTCATTTTCATAGGGGAAGAAATTTAGGACCAGAGAGATAAAGTAACTCTGTCTCAGGCTCAACATGCTGAATAATTAGGAGTAGAGCTTGTGTTTCTTGGCTTCTAACCTGATGTTTTACTGTTTTATTTGAAGGATTGTCAGGACTATATGCTTGCCTTTTACATATCATTTTCTCATCCCAAGGTCAGGTTGTCCATCCCTAGATTGATCAGCTCTGTTCACAGGACAGAAGCTGGCAGATGCTTTGGAATAAGTGCTTGCCTCTGCTATAAGTACATGGGCCAGAAGTTTGAGGTTAGATTGTATAAAACCAAAAATGTGCCAGATGGAGAAAAGATGTTTCCACAAATCTGGACATAGCCCAGCCAGAAAATTATCTTCCATACATGTTTCATGGCTGATTCCTAATACGCACACTTTCTTATATAACTCCTAAGGAACCCAGTTTAATGCAATCCATCTATCCCAGACAACACTCAAGTCTACTCTCTCCAATTAAAAAAATAAGCAAGCCAAGAGAGCATCTTGTCAATATTCAACAAGTGGGATGATTTTTCTATATTCAGCAACTCAAGACTCTTGTTCCAGATGGCTCACTTATACCTCCATCTGGCATAAACTTTAGAAGCATGAACCTCATGCTACTTGGACTTCCTACCACTTCCGTTTTTAATGCAGTCCAATGGACAGCAGTGAAGAGGAAGAATTAGAGCAGCAGTGAAAACATCTCCTAAAGCATTAGAAAGTGGATATACCAGACCAAGGATCTTGTAGCATTTCTACATAAAGAGAGGAAGATGCTTGTTCAGTAGATGACTAACCTTTCCACAATTCATCAGTGGTTTGGTTGGTTGATATCAGCTCCCATGGCCACCTCACAGGAAGCATTCCTCAGAGTGTCTGGGTCTCTGGGGATCAAGTATGAATAAGGCACTGGATACTCAGCTCGGAGTACACTAATTTGTTGCTTTGATTCTTTTAGTGCCTCTGTTGGTGGCTGAGTAACATGAGAGGCTGAGAAACACAACTTCTATTTTTCAGTTCTGAAAATGTCTTTCACATGGCTACCCCCACATTGTGCTTATGGCGATGCCTCCTAATGCTACTGTTGAAGACACACTGTGCTGCTTAGCAACATCAGCCATTTTATAGTCTAATCAGGACTGAACTACAAACTCAAACAGTTGCACAGTCTCCTAATTTGTGTGTAAGTCATCAGTTCTGGAGCATAAATGAAACACAATAGGCTGCACTGGGATAGCTAGAAGTTTCCTCATAAATGAATTTGTTCTGGATGAGAACTGTTCAATAAAACTTCCTGCAATGGTAAAAATATATTCTTTATTTTGTACTATTCAATAAGGTTGGCACTAGGCACACCTGGCTACTGAGCATGAAACATGGCTAGTGCCAACAAGAAACTGGATTTTAGTTTAATTTAATTTAAATTTATGAAGCCACATGTGGCTAATGACTACCATATTGGACAGCACAGATCTAGTGAGTCTAAGCCAAGGCTAACTTCTCCTCATGGCTGTAGATGGTAGTACTTAGCAGGAAGTGCTCTGTGGAGCAAGACAAGGAGACTTGAAAACAGACATCTCTGGTTGATCGCTATGTGTCTCCATTCTCAATTCCAAACATAATTTGTTATCCTCACCATCAGAATCCAGGGCTGTTGGCAAACATTTGATGACTTTTGGAGCTCAAAATGAATTGATAATATTCTTATTGTAGATAGTTTCAAATTTCCCTTCTACAAACTTTTCAGTTGCTTCTGAGTCCGATTTTAAGTGAAATCACCTTGAATAGGAACCTACTGCTCTTTCAAGCAGGCTAAGGTGCCTACAAGAAATAGTGATTGTTGACACTCACAGTTTGGTATCACATCTGCAGTTTTCTACCCCGAAGAGCACAGCATTTGATTCTTAGAGATGAATGAAGGGATTATTACAAGTTTCTGTTATCCCAGAATTGGAAAATGATTCCTGCTTCCAGCCATAGTGAACAAATATAATTTTTTGAAAATTGTTTGTTTTTATTTTTTTGTTTTCCCCACATTTGTCAGCTTCAGTGCTAGTCTTCTTTTGGTTGTGTCAATCAAAGTAAGAAATCCATTTAAGGAATCCATTTGGAGAACACAGGAGATGGATGGTGGACAGGTGGAGTGTGAACACAGAAGTCAGCAGCGGTAGACTGCTGTACTCTGACCATTCTGTGTGAGGAGGTCAAAGGCATGTCATCTTCTGAATTCACATACAAAGGGGAAGCTTTTTCTTTTTATCTCTAGTTAAATCTTCAGCAAGGCTTCTAAATTCTTGCATATTACTTTTGTCATATGGACTGCTTATAGTTCAGTTTTCCTTTGCGTCTTCCAAGCATAACATTAAAATTTAGTATTGCTTCAATGTGGAGCTTGGGAAAAGAGCTGAATATGCTCCACTGACACGCCCTCCTCAAAATGTCCCTCTGTGTCACTTTCTGCTGTGGTTCCTCTCATTAAATTACTTCTAACATAATTTTCAAAGAAAGAAAACTTTTTCTCCTGCCTACATTTGTCCTCCATCTTCTCTGCTTCTTTTCCCATTTGTTTCTCATTTTAATTAGAAATTCTTTCACAGAAGCCCAGAAGGACTGAAATAGCAAGCATGTCAACAGCAGCCCACCATACTGAACAGTTGGTACAATTGGAAAATGACAAGAAGAAGCAGGCAACACAAAGTGTGAACAGGGCCGTCTCTTTGCTACTAAGAACTGACAAAAGAATAGGAGCAGATGTACCGAGACCACTTAGCATCCCATCAAATATTAGCACAGCCTGTAGCAATTACAGCACAAATACATAAAGGTCACTCTCCGGGCAATATTTGTATTCGGAAGACATGAGTCAAAATGATGATTAGACATGAGGAAAGACTGAGGGTATCTGGACACATTACCCTAGCATCAGAAAATATGCAAACTGGAAATGTGCATTCACCTCTTCCCATATATGCACATATATGTATACATGCATGAAAACATGGACACATGTTCACTGTACCACATACATGTGCATGCAATAAGGAGAGGAACAGGGGGAGTGATAGTATAAGAAAGACTAAAAAGTCAGTGAATCTAATCTGTCAACTGTGCTTCCATCAGCTGTCTTCTGACATGTAAGATAATTCTGGAGTGAGCCTCTTTCCTAATAAAGTAACTCTTAAAGCAAAAATATTTTAACTAGGAATTGACTGAGGTAAAATATGCATAGACAATGTTCTAGAAATACACATGTTGATGAACACACCAACCATGAACTCCTCCAGAAGTGCCTCTAGATCCATTCTCAATGGTGACCAATTAGAGTCACTACTTTTCCGAATTCTGCCACTTTGGCTACTTTTGCTGCTTTGAGCTTGAGACAAAATGGAATCACACATTGTGGACACTTTTGTGCTTGAATTATTTTGTTCTTTTACATCTTGTATACAGATGCAAGCATTTTAGGGAATTACTATTATTTACCAAAGACAAACAAATTTTCCTTATGCTTCCTCCAAGGTACATCCTAAACCTAAAGGTATATGTATGTCCACTGAAAGACAAAATTAAGAATGTTTATAAACACATTCTCCATCACAGCTCTAAACTGGAAACATTGCAATGTAGAACATTGTAGAATTGACAGACTTTGGTCATTCAATGCACAGTTCAATGAGAATGACATAATATTTCACACAATAGTAAGAATGAATCTCAAGTCATAAAATAATTTTATAGTTTAAAGTACATCTGGAAAAGAAACTGGTGATTTTACTCTGTTTCCAATTCTTGACAGTGTCCTCATGGTTGAATATCCAACCCTAATTTTAGAATAAATTTAATTACAGAAAAAATTAAATTTGCTTCCACTCTTTACAGATAAGATTTGTCATGCAGAATTAGTCAGATTCGCTGGAATATATCTTATGTGATAATGGAATATTTAATAAATATTTAGAGTGTATCCACATACAAAGTCTAAGATGATTTGTAACTCACCACATTATGTGTGTTCAATAATTCAGTACCCAATCACATGTTCAGAGAGTCTTCTGAGGAATCAAGCCTTTGTTCTTGTGGCACATTCCTTGGTAGAGCTGCTATCCTCCCACTCAGCTATGTTCCTGTTACCCCTTGAGCACACCCACTTCTTGGATAGTCCAGCCAGCTCAACTTGTGTGGCATGGGAGAGACCGACATTCTTCAGTACGATGAGTTGCTCAAGTGGACATTTCAGCGATAACTCTAGTTTAATCTAAATTGACCAGTAGCCAAATACCAAACTTCACATGATTCTTGGCCTTATTTGAACTTACCTAATAGCAACTATGAGCTTCTAATTACCTGTCATAGAAGAAAATTAAAATGTTCTATAATCATTGGCAATAAGATGTCATAAATACTTGCCTGCAAAGAATTCTTTGTTTTTATTTATTAATAAAAAAAACAAACCTTCTTAAATAAATTTGATGCAAATTCATCATTGATAGCTATAAGATTCTAAGAAGTTGAAAGGAATAATTTTGTATAAACATTATATATAGTTACAGAAGAAAAAAAGTCTACCTCACTGGACCAGTACAATGCAAACACAAAATACATCTGGAAAAGAAGATGAAGAAAAAACCATGGGTGGTCATTTTCCCAACCTATACTCTCTAATAAATCAGAAGTTGCTTCAACATAAAAATAACATATCATTTCTCACATCTTGAGAGCTGCTAGAATCATTTTATGGGAGAGTAAATGAATGCCTAAGCCATTCCCAATCCAAACCACCAACCAATAGCACCTGTTTGCAAAAACATTTATTTGCTCCTTCATTTGCTGTGAGCTACTTGTTGGCTTTGTACACACTGTCTGGAGTGGCTTTTGGATGGTCTCAGCCACTTTTTCAGCACACCACTCTATCTTTTCTTTGTTTAAACCTAACTTCACTTTTATACTTTAGATTCTGGTGAAAGATTTTTAAAAAATTATTCTGAAAGGGAATATTTTTTATTCCTTCAGTCATTATATGTCAAGGGTAAATACAAACAAGAAACCTGTACAAAATCAGACAAATCATTTAATCTCTGAGTTGTGTGTCCACAAAAACAAACCTAATTTGTGAAAAAAGAGTCATGCAACACACTGCTTCAAAAACAGAACTCCTCCTTAAAACCTCTGCTTTGGAGCCCCATTTTTTTAATAGTGACAGTAGAAAAGGAGATAGGAAAAGGGATAAATATTGATTGTCCTAGACACACAGTCAAATTGTATAGAATTGTTGAGGAATAAAATTAACCCGAGCTCTACAGTGTAGAGATACCTGATTTTTACAAAGTAGAAGCAACCCTGTACAGGTCGCCCTGTCTGCTCTTGATACTTCCCACTTTCTGAATGCTATTCATAGTGTTCAAAGATACGCTCAGGTAGGGGTAGCTTTGGTATTTCCTCTGGTGCTACCCAGACTACTGGAGAACACATTGCAACTATGAACCTGTATTTTTGATAATTTTCTTTCCATTCCTGGAGGAATTGAATAGCTCTGTCTGCTGAAGCCATGAAGACAGCAGTTCTTAAATATGACAATGCATTGATTTGTCTGGAAACCCCATGTGAAAATTGTGTTGAATGCCTAGGATGTTCATTGAGCATGTGTTTGTGTACATGAGACCTGAGGCACATGAGGATGGATCAGCTGGAGACTTCAGACATCAGCAACTACTGATCTCTAACATGGACATTGTCCCTTTCATTTTGGACACATATGGAAATGCTTCTTAAAACTGATTTCTGTTTTTGTCATTAAATATGGGAATATACCTGAAAAACCACAGCAAAAATTATTCTTCCTGTGTGGTCTGAAATATCCCTTACTTTTTCCTATAGCAGTAAGGAAATGCTATATTTAGCCTTTGTGGCAGGAAGTAATAAATGTGCAGTCAGACAGTTTTAAGAAGCTTCATTCTATTAGCCAATGAATAATCCTCATATTTAAAGTCAGTATGTTTAGGAGATTTTAATTAGTTATGTGGTCTTTGAAGATTAAAAAATAGATGTTAGCTAATGTTCTCTATTTTATTATTAATAAAATTATAATGAGAATTTCATTCTTTATTGACAAAGATTAGATACTTGTTATGAAAAAAATAGTTTTATTTTCTTTTTTAAAAAGAACATAAAATGTGAGAAATATGAAGGGAAACTTTAAAAGAAAAGTCAAGAAAGCATGACAATTAGTGAATATTCCATTCATACTAATCACCACATAGATTTCACAGTAACGTTTTTGGTTAAATGTAGTTACCACCTGGTTCAACACTCACACAAACTCTGAGTGCACTTTGCTGCTTGACAAATGCTCAGTGATCATCATGCAAGATCAAAGAACCCCTTTTGGCCAAGACAGGGCCTTGCAGGGACTAAGATAATCTCCAGTTCTTTGTCTGAAGCTCTTCTTCCATTCTGACTAGCACATCATCTACTAGGCAACTTTTTCTAATAGGACTCTTTTTGTTGACTTTGGGCATCCTCCAGGCAGATTACTCCCCTGGGACTGCATGAAGCTTCTCAAGTTTCTTCTTTAGCTCTCCTAGAGATGACTGAAAGACTCATGAAGCATGTCCCATAGCATCAGATACCGCACAACTGACATGGTGGCTTGCTCCTTGGTCCATGTTACTACAAAGTGAGTCTGTCTCCAGTGTTTTTATATAAAGAGATGAATACACTTGACAGTGAGTGAAGTAGAGAGCTCCATGAAGTATTTCTTTATAACTGTAAGATCTGAATTGCTGTTTATTTTATAAATACTCTCAATATTGACAAAACTAGAGAACAATTTTCTCCAATTTATGACACCAGGGGTTGCTTTGATGGCCATTGATTGAGCCTAAAGTGCTAATGATAAATTATATGTAAAGAGAAATGTTGTTGTGGCACAAAACAAATGTCCTATCTGGCAAACCATAAGCTACCCTGGTTCCCTTATAAAAGTAAGCAGCATACTAGCAACCTGTAGATGTGAGGAATTGAGGAAACACTAACAGGTAGAGATGTTGCCTCTATCAGTGTTGCAGAAGTGACAGATGCTAGCAGTGTTTCAACTTTCCTACATTTTAAACAAATATGACTTTCTATTTCCAGTGGCAAGGAGGCTACAGAGAGCTGTAGACCTGTTGGCATGGGAACATAAAGTTCTTTAAGACTAAGCATAATTCAGCAGAGAAAATTTGAAACGAGGTACATTGAGTATTGGGGTCTTTTGGGGTCCAGGCCCAAGACCCCTTCAGGGTTCAAATTTGAAGCAACAACAAAGCAAAGGAAAATTAAACTTATGATCTATTTACAAAAGCCTCTAGTCTAGTCTATTTTGAATTTGCTTAGAGGTAAAAAATGAGCCAAATGTGTGCATTTTGTCTTAGACTGAGGAGCAATTGTTGTTTCCTTGTGTTAGTCTGAGTAAAAAGGAACAAAGCACACTTTAAATGTCTGCAGTTGTTGTGGGACAATAGATCCAGCTACAGCATAGTGTATTTTCTATATATCAAAATTGTATAGCTTAAAGAGAAGTTATCTTTCTGATTATTCATAGATATATGTGTTCCCAATAGATAAAATATATGTATGAGATAAACACACAAGCTGTGAGAAAACACCCATAGCTGTTGTTAGGAAAGAAATAAAATGGCACATGAGAGAAATTACAGACAGGCACAACAGGTTATTAAACAGTCAGTAACCCTCATGGCCTTGTCAGTCTCTTCATCAGAGAGTCCTGTGGGTCACCCTGCTGAACAATAGTTGCCACCTGTTGTATACTCCCATGACCTTTTGCTACAAGCAGCTCTAAATAATTGGGAGCAGCTCTAAACAATTTAGTACTCTGTGTACATTCAAACTAGACTGCACATGTATGGAACTAACTGTCTATGGTGCACTTTGACAATGACCTCTACAAGTTTACAACAGACACTGAGCCTATTCATAAATATCACAATTCTGACTTTGGTCTTAATCTTTTCTGATAATATAACCCTGTTTTTCTGTAGCTTTTTTGTTTAAACTTTTGTAAGTTAATTATTCATTTCACAATTTCATTCTTTTCCAGACCTCATTAATTATTATGTTGCTCAGAATTGTTCTCCTTGATAGATGATTCTTTTTATTCCACCCTTCAAATTTCTCACTACTTTTTCTTTAAGTTATTTTTAAATTGATAGAGTTAAAATATCTTACAATTATCATATAAAATAATAATTTAAAACATGAATCCATTATAAATTACCTGAAAGAAGCTCATTATCATATATACATAGAATCATACCTATTTATTTTTTATGATGAGAATGTTTAAAATCTACTGTCTTAGCAATCTTCAAGAATAAACAATAAAAAATAAAGAAAGAAAGAATAAATGATGAAAAATGTGATATATACTCAATAGGCTATTAGTTAGCCTTCATGAAGAGCAAAATTACAATGTAAGAACAGTGGACTGCCTTAGAGTAAAAAAAGGTATAATGACACAGCATATGGAAACACAATCATTATTGGGTACACTCACTAAAAATAAATAGAAAGTACAAAAGAGAAAAGAAAACAATATGTTGTTACTGGCTACATTCATCACGATATTGATTGGATCTCTTGACCCCAACTGTGTTTCTTTTGAGCAATGTCTTTGCAACTGTTTTCTCCCACATTGGTATCTGGTATCCCCATCTACTCTTTACTTCTATGAGTTTTTTCTTGCTCCTGATGTCTAATCATCCCAAGTATTACTACATGGTTTTGTTTTCCTGTTCCTGAATTGCTTTACATGTTCCCTCAAATGTGGGATATTTTGCTAACCTATAAAACATTATAATTGCTTATAATTCAATGCTAAGAACTGATGCTGAATTGGTTATTGAGGCTGCAATCCTGCCCATGGCTATCATCAATATCATCACTTAAAGGTGTTTAAAATTCTGATTTATAGTAGTTTGACACTCAAGTTCACACTCAAGTTCAGTGGGTACACATTCTCTCTCACAAAGAAACAGTTATTCACAGAGAAGGCCAGTGGGGTACAAAGCATCTAATTTACTGCCTCTGCCTTGACACAAATTGTGTGCCTCCATTAGGTGCTAGCATAATATTTGGAGGCCCAAGGGCAGTTCATATCTCCTGATGATGTGAAAATACTGATATTCTATAAATTGATATGTAACCCTCTTTTTAAAAACATATATAGTTATTTACATGTAAAAATTGGGAGGAAGGCAAGCATGAATTTCCCCTCTCATTTTGTAAAATCTGAATTTCCCCAATATTAATTTAGGCATGATCCACTTTTGTATTTTCTTGGAATGTATCAAGAAAAAAAATTCATTTTTCAAATGTTCCTTGCATGCATGCCACATAATTAAATGCTTTTCGGGCAACTAATAGCAGAAAATATCTTTTGTGTTTTGCTTGTGACAGTGAGAATGGGGAATGGTGCATTGGCTTTTCTGAAGGAAAGAGGGCTTCTGGGAAAATACAAGCAAGTGTTTAAGCAATTATGAGCACACACATAAAATTAAGCATTCTTAGAAATGAATTATGGTGTTTCTTTTCCACTGGGTAGGGTAAATAAGGAACAGATTATTTTATTTTACTTACTTTTACTGGGGACATTTTATAAATCACAAAGTAGTGAACTTCACCACATGAGTCGAGCTGGATACTGGCCATCACTCAGCTCCATGAAAGCACCAGCCTGATTTTGACTTCAGAGAACAGCATGGCCCACGAGAACATCTGGGGCTCAAAGTTTTGGAAAGAGACAGTTAAGTTCCCTCCAGAAAGCCTCTTCTTTTGGTGGGAAAAGCACAGTGCTTGCACTTGAAAAGGCCAGAGGCATTGGCAAGAGCTTCAACATGGGCAAAGGTCAAAGTCAAACTCAGAGAAATCCAGCAGAACCTTAATGTAATTACCCCATGGGACCCGGCAGACCAGAGCTTCCTTTGTGTCTCTTGTCTATTTTCTTTCTGTTTGAATCTGGTATTTGGTGGGTTTTGTGTTTTAAAGTAGTAATGAAAGAAGTTGGGCCATTAGGGGAAAAAAGCAAGTGCTCAAGACATGTTCATAGGATCATGCTCCATATGTAAAAGCCCAGACTGTGTGGGCTAATAGGTGAAGAAGCATGCCAAAGAGTCATATCGGGGCAAGAGATCTTATAGACACAGACCTGGCTCCTGGCAGATCTACCAGACAGGACCCCTGTGTCTTAACTCTAGAGTTTAGATCCTTATCTTCCCAATTATGAAACTTTCTGTTTTTTAGAGCGGAGGGAGAAAAAGGACATAGTAGATAGAGGAATGTACATCTATCTTCAGCGGGGATATTCTTTTCTGACTCACTCAAGATGCCATAAGATAAAGAGATAAATTATTCATTAGGCACAATTAAACTGACTGATTTTAATTACAAGTCATTAGGGAGATACTGCCATGAATTTTCTCAGAAATGAGAGAATTTTTGGACATCATGAGATGTTTCCCCTGATCTGCTAGCTTTCCAGATATAAGTGATGAGAATAATTTAGATGAAGCCATGAGACTTGAGACACATAAAATTAAATTACTTTACCAGAAAATGTCATCTACATGTGTAAAACCTATCTACCCTAAATCAAGAAAAGAGCACAAGCCAAATTAACAGTCACATACCTTTTTAATTTCACTTTATTTATTTTATTTTTGTTCATTTTCAGTCAATCTTGATTAGGGGCACAATTTCTGTTACTTTATATTTAATGAGAATAAAATATTTTATTTCCAGAGAAGTAACAGAGTCATTAATGTAGATGAATTTATAATCTATGGTTGACTAAATTTATGTACATTTGTTTCTCTTACTTGGCTTATGGGAATTGTTAAGGAATGGATGACACTAAAAGTCTATTAGTATTAAGGAATATTATCTGTGTACATCAAGTGTCAGAATTACAGAAAATACTGGCTTATCTCTCATTTCCTCTATTGAGAAGTATAATATATGTGAAGGCTAAAACAGAAGCACTTCATGCTTTGGTAATTTTTGATTCTTCAGTAATGCTTGAATCAATAACAAGTAAGTTCAATTTAGATGAATTTTGGCCTATTTCATTCTACTCCATTCCTTAGAAACTGGCAATCATGTAATTTTCATACAAGTCATTATTTTTTATATTATTGAGACTTTTATGCATGAGTCTGATATTCATGTCATTTCCACTTCCTCTCTCTGCCCTTGAATATCTCCCTGTCTCTGGTGTTTTAGGCTGACTTCTTAGAGGCTCATCTCTGAAGAAAATTCATTTCCCCTTCCTCAGCAGTCATTGGCCATTGTAGAGGGCCTGGTGGAGATATTCTCCATTATGGCTGTGGCCATTAAGTATCAGATAGCCAGGACACCTTTTGCAAGATAATGTCTTCTAGAAATGCCAAGAATTCTGCACACATGTGATCTCAACAATACAGTTCCCTAACCAGACCTATGAGATGACCTCACATACTTTTCATCCAGTGATCTGTTTATTTCAAGTATGAAACATCAAATGCAACAATGAGATTTCTGTAGCCTTCTTGCTCTGTCTTAAACACACTCATGAATGAACTCCTTGGTCATTGCATACACAATAAAAAATAAAAGACATGTCCTTCTGACTCTCATTAGCTACTTGGGTGTCACTCAAGAAATTTAAGCTGTCAGACTGCAACAAAGAATCTCAGGACAAGGAGGTGATTAAAATTCTGACATGTCAAAATGGTTACATACAGCTTAATAACATTGTACTGTCTCCTGGAAACAACAGTGGAGATGTGTGTTTGTTATCACCTCCCATTTGGGACATCTATTTGGAAAATATCTCAGTGTTGGGAAGGAGAAGAGAACCAGAGTTTTGAGGGGTTTTCTCTATGCCCATTGTTCTGCCCTTTCCAGACATACTGTCTGGAAATGAAGCAGTTAATAATATTCATTCCCTTGGTTGCTAGTGAACCCACTAGTATCTAACCAATTTGCTTCCTAATTCTTATGTCTCTGATGAAATACAGGGTACAAAGTTCTCATTCCGCAAACCAACCCAAGCTGAAAGAGAAGTTTCCAGGTCAGTTGACACATGTTTCTGATGTACTCCATCGCATTGTGATAGGGAGAATGGGTGAGAACAAAGGACTTGGGCATTAACATTACCAGGCAGCTGCCCTAATATTTGCAAGGCAGCTATCTGGAGGACTATTCCATTATGTCCATTTGTCCCTCGATATGTGTAAAAGAATTTTGAAATCACCTGAATGTGTTCTCCTACACAAGGAGCTTTTAAGGTGTAGGGACAGTTGCTTCACAGTCCATTATTGACAAAATGCTTTTAAGGCTATTCTATTTCATATCGTGTTTTCACATGTTTTGCCTCCATGATGTGTGTGTGTGCTCAGTACCTACAGAGAAGGAGGTACTGGATGCCTGGGAACTGGAGTTACAGAAGGTTGTGAGCTGTCATCACATGGGTGCTAAGAACTAAACCCAGATCCCCTGGAAGACCAGCCAAAACTCTTAAGCAGTGAGTCATCTCTCCAGCTCAGAGGACACCATAGCACAAAGTCAGAGGACAGCCTGTAGGCTTTAATTATCCCTCTCTAGGATATGAGTCTCAGGGATCTCTATAACAAACTGAGGTAATCAGGCTTGGAGGTCAGTGTCTTTATCCACCGAGTCATCCCCCTGTCTTAGAGTTAAACTTGTCTCCTTCCTGGTGGATTAGTCAGTGCACCCTTTCCCAGAGTGAAGTCTGCTCAGACAGTGATTGAGATTTGAATCACTCTTCCATTCAGAAAGTTTCCAGTATTTATAAGAAGATATCATGAGCCCACACTTTTGTTTACAAATTTGTAAATGGGTTGGGAAAGGAAATGACTCTAAAAAAAGTTCTTATTTGACTTTGTAAGTTAATGGAAAATACCAGATTCGCATTCTGTTGTGTTTCTTCACACACAAAGTTTACAGCAGACAAACAAAACAGGACCCAGAGTACCACAGCAGCAGGAGGCATGTCATGGGAGCTGGCTGTCCTAGGCCAGAAGCCCTTTTCTCTTTGAAGGTGATACCACGCATGGCATAAACAAGCTGACAGTTTGAGAAGAAACACCCCAGTTTAAATCCCATTTGGAGCTAAGTTTAGATCATATTTTATCTTGTAACAGAATCCCATGTTTTGAAGATGTTTGCGATTTTAAACATTAGTGTTTCTGAGTAGAACAGGGGGAGTCCAAACTGTCCAGGAAGCAGGTACCATTGCTCCTTCCACGCCAGCACTGAGGCCCAAGTTAAAGGGTATTGGGGGAAAAGAGGCATGAAGCACATCACTGTCCTGTTCTTTTTTTTTTTTTTTTTTTTTTTTTTTTAATCACATTTAAACAGAGAATCTGTGAGATTCCTGAGAACCATTTATTTCTATCTGCCTTGGAAGCAAATAGTTCCTCTTATGTCCATTGACACATATTTTAAAGTAATTTATTTTTATTTTATGTGTATGAATGTTTTGCCTGCATGTGTATATAAGTACATCACATATGTACCTTGTACTCTCAAATTCCAGAAAGAGTGCCATTCCCTGGAGCTGGAGCTACAGATGGTTGTGAGCTGCCATCTGGGTGCTGGGAACCAAACTCAGGTTCTCTGCAAGAGCAGCAAGTGCTTTTAACTGTTAAACTACCTTTCCAGACCATCTCCCAGTGACACATTTTAAAAAGAGGGTCTAGAACTGAACAAATATAAGACAGAGTACTTCTCAACCTTCCATGCATATTCGGATGCTTTGAGAATCTTGTTGAATAAAGATACTGAGAAACATGAGAGATGGCTCAACCATTAGGAATATCAACTGCCTGCCAAGGACTAGGACTCAGTTCCCAGGACCTGCATCAGGTGATTCACAGCCACCTGTAACTCCCATTCCAGCCTGCACTCTTAGTTTCTACAGACATCTACACTAATGCTCACATGCAGTACCCCCTAACATAAACATAATTAAAAATTAAATAAAGAAAAATAATTTAAAGAAATTTACTTAGTAGAGATTCTATGTGTAAAATGTTTTAATCCCTACCTGACAATTTCACATAATCACAGTGGCATATGTATAGTTTCAATGCATGCAAACATGGTGAAGCAATCAAGTAATGAGTGACATATCTATCGTCTGTTATTTGTTACTCAGGGTTTATCATTCTTTTCAACTAGGAACATTCAAAGTCCTTTCTACTAGCAATTTTGAAATACTCAACTGTCATCAGAGTCGGCCAACTGAGAACACACATGTCTGTCTGGCAGGCTCTGATGATGCTACTCCCCTTCAGATCATGCTCCCAGAGCTAAACATCTAGGCCACCAGTTCTCTAGTAACTCCCTGGAGTGTTAGGTGGAAACATAAGATTCTGAAGCCAAATCTCAGTTGCATGATGCCATTCATGTGTGAATACTACCTGGTTGATGGCCAGTGGCAGTCACCTTTAGCCAATGATGACAGGCTCTTACCATCATGCTCTGGGTATAGTCACTTCTATATGTTGTAGTCTTCTCTTATTTCCACATTAACTTTAAATTCCTGCATAACGATTCAGTAATAAGGTGGGCCAATTACAAAGAATGACTAGCAGATGGAAGCATTTCCAACCAAAAGGTTAAGAATCATAGGTGAGGTCACAGAGAAAATCAATATGCTTTGGTTTTTCTTCTGAATACTTTTATAATCACATTATTTTGCAACTCATTTTTTGGTATCAAATGTATGTGAAATCAGGAATATGAATATGAATTGCCCTTATTCTTAAAAATAAAAGAAAAACAAAAAACTTAGTTTGGGGTTGCAAAATATAAACTCTGTGGAAAGTATTTATATTTCAAAAGAAATTTCCATTATAAATTCAGTAAGCATATTATAAACTATTTAGTTTTGTAGGACTGTCTGCATATTTCAGTGGAGCAGATTGTGACTATGTCCTTTCATATGTTTTTACTGATGCTATTTGCGAAAACTGAAGAGTTATGCTCTAAGGATAGGCAGCAGCTTAGCATAGAAATAAAGGAAAATGGATTTGAATCTCCACCCCACTTTTGCTCAATAGCAGGAAATCAAATAATGGAAAATTCTAATGCACTTGAGCAAGACAAATCATGTGCTTCCATGGATGTATGCAGTATGCACAAGATCATGTAGATGAGATATAATAACCTTGTCCCTGAATAAGGTTTTTAGCTATTATTAAATAAGATCACAAGAAAGGATCTATTCAAAAATAAATTTAATGGAAACAGCCAAATCTGTGTCAACTTTAAAGAAGTTTGTCCATAGCAAAGAGAATGGCCACTGTCAGACACTTCACTTGGGCAAGAGAGTCAGAAAGGCTGAAGAGTTCCAGAAGGACCCACAAGTGAGGATACCACTTCTAATTTTCTTGATATTAATTTTCATGTGAAAGCACAGGCCATAAATAGCCTGTATGGCCATTTGAGTTGAGGTGGGAGAGAGTGCAATGCCAGAGGCCCCATGTGAGTTGGGGAGGGTGCAATGCCAGAGGCCCCATGTGAGTTGGGGAGGGTGTAATGCCAGAGGCCCCATGTGAGTTGGGGAGGGTGCAATGCCAGAAGTAGGACTCTTCTGAGTTAGGACTTTGTGTAATTTGTCACAAATTCTACATCTTCCATGTGTCCCTATTGTGAATGAGGAGAGGGAAGCCAAGAGTCGAGCGGGAAGGAAGAAAATGTGTGAGGGGAAGGAAGTACAAGAAGCACAAGAGGGAGGCAGTGAAGTGATCATCTGCGGAAGGCAGAATGGATGCTTCTACCCGATGATGCTTGCAACAGAGTAGAAATCAAAGAGGTAACAAGAAAAAGAAAGATAAGCCATGGAACCAAACTGGCTGAGATTCTAGAAAAAAAAAAGTACAATCAGCATCAATGAAATAATAAACATTTAATTTAGGATGCATCATTAGAATACAAAACAGTTTCAGTTTTCAAACTTCTAAACTAGACATTCAAAATAAAAAAAATCATTGTTTCAACTTAGATGTGCATTAATCCAAACACAATCCATTTGAGTAGCTTTAAATTTAATTTTTGGTGACATTATTTCTGAAATATTAGTAAACATACTCAGCTTGAGATCTCCCTTCTCCAAAAATTTTAAGTACTCAATATAGTACTTTTAATCACAAGAATAATGCTGCAAAAAAGTCACAAAAAACAAATGTGGAACTATCTGAGGACTTGGACACTTGGATAAGAGGGTATTTACTCGGTTGGAGTAGGGGTGGGGTGTTTCTATTTTGTACTGTAGCTTAAACTCAAGGCTTTGCTGGACCAGAATTCTACCATTGAGCTACACTGGTAGTTACATACAAATTAAAGAAAAATGGTCACCGACTGTTTCCCATCCCATAACTCTAAGAAGAAGGAATTGGCTTCCCCCATGTTAGGCACATGACTCTGACTTTCTTCTTTACCTGACCCTTGATTTCTGCAGTAAGTACTTGACACATTACCAGAAACATTACCACTACAAGACAAACCAGCCCTTTTCAAACTGGTAAGTGGCTTATTTGCTGCCTTGGTTTTTCTATGATAACTATGTTATTTCCATAGCTACCCCAGATATTAAATCCACTTGTTTTTTTCCTCAGTTATAAGAACTAGTGTTCTCACGGGCTAGAGTAGTCATTTTCTTCAAGAATTTCAATCAGCAAGTTTGTTTTAATATGACATAAAGTTTAAATAGCCTGCAAACATAACTTACATAGGGCTTCATGCTTGTGCTTTCTGGAACAAGGAATAAGTTGTTCCTGAGGATTTTGATGGCTCAGGGCTAATCTGAATGTAAGGCTTAAGCACAGAGTTTTAAGAAAGGGAGTCTCCTCCCTAAACTTCTAGCTCCTTAAAACTCAAATTTGAATCATATCTGACATAATATTGAATTTGGATACATTTATCATAAGAAGCACTCCATTCTAAAAGGAAATGTTGCAGGGAGACTCACAGCCCACTTATTTGGCATGTGTTGGAGCCACATCATATCCTTTTTTTATACAAACTATTTGAAAACTTATGATTAATTTAGGCCAAGTTGACTAGGGAACAAGAGCTTCAAAGGTATGAGGGGACATGCTATCACAATATGATGTGGGATGTCTTTGTGTATGCTGTGAATTACCATTGGATAATAAAGGAACTGTTTTGACCTATGGCAAAGCTTATAGGCAGACAGGAAATCTAAGCATAGATAAAAAGGAAGGAGGGCAAAATCAAGGAAGATGCTGTGAGCTGTTGCCTAAGCAAGATTTAATGGAACATAGGTAAAGCAACTAGACACGTAGCAAGACATAAATTAGTAGAAATGAATTGAGTTAAAGAGCTAGCTGATAATGAGCCTGAGCCATAAGCCAAACAGCTTGTAATTAATATAAGGTTTTGTGTGATAATTTGGGACTAAGTGGCTGCTGAACTGCAGGTCTGGACCTCAGGCTGAATGGGCCAGAAATGTCTGGCTACACTAATAGGAACAAATGTTTCAGGGTATGTCATACTTGAATAATTTGGGGAAACATTTACATTTCTAACAGAGATAAAAGCATGAAGAAAATTAAGGTGCAATTGTTGCTTACTTCTTTAGTTCTTAAGTGTGAGTTTTGATTTAAATTTACATTTAAATAGAAATTTTAGATGTATTATAAGATTGATTTACGTTGTGTGAATGTGTATGTGCATGAATACATGGGTTCCAAGAATAGAAATCAGGTCAGACTTGGTTATAGATTCCTTTACCAACTAAAAACCTTAACAAATATCTTTGGTAAAGAGAATGTCAAATCTCTGTTGGATAGACTCTTAGTACTTGGCAGTAAGCAATGCCAATAATGGTTATTATCCTCAAAGTAATGAATATATACATAGTAAGTCATGATTTTGAAACTTTCTATTCTTTGTCATACAAAACCTAAAGGAAAACACTGTTAGAAACTTTGAAATTATGCAGAGATTCTGCATGATCCCGGAAAAAAAATCATAGAACCTTCCTAGATTCAAGCTTTGCCCCCCCCAAGACATAAACATTCCTTTTTCTCCCCGTGTAATAAAGTGGTCTGTAGGAAGTCATGACTTGACCGTTGTTTTACTTTTAAAATATGGTACTAATGAGTGAAAGGCCACATATTTAATCTCTGGGTGGGCTACTTAACTCTGTTATGTTACATGACCACACACTTTATCTTAACCAGGAACTTGGATCTAGCAAAATATCAATTTGGTTCAAATTTATTTCAGAAAATATTCCAGTGCTCTCACTTTATTCTGGGTCAGTGGTTTTCAAAAGTATAGGTTTGGTTTCTGTTCAGAACTTCTCACTGGCTATAAACAACTAAAAAATGTTAGCATTGCTTCTTTGTAAACGATGAACAGTTCAGCTCAAGGTTCATTTAACCAGAAATCTGTTCCAACTTTGAGCGTAAGTTGAGTTTACAGTTGGCTATGACTCAATTCTCAGGTTCCAAACTTACTCTAGAAATCTCAGGGATTTATGCTGTATAACCTTCTCAACAGCACCACCAATGGAGGACCAAGTAAGTGTTCAAACACAGAAGACTATGAGGGGCCATTTCTCATTCAAACCACCACACTGCGAGAGTACTATGAAACACAAACAGAACAGAACGTGTAGGAGGTGAAGCCTTGCTAGAGGAAGTATGTCACTGAGCATGGAATCTGAAGTTTTATAGCTTGGGCTCACTTCTTATTCTCCCTCTTTTCTTTGTGGAGATAAAATATGATCAAAGCAGATTCCTGCTCCAGCCACCATGCCTTCTCTGGCCTGTTTCCACCACCATGTACTCTATCCTTCAGCAACTGTGAGCCAGAATGGCCCATTTCTACTTTAGGTTATGGGGGGGGTATTTTATCACAACTAAAGGGGGGACTAATACAAAAATTATAAGTCTCAGATAAAATTTAATTGGTAGAGGCTAAGGGATAAGCAAAGGCATCCCAGGAACATCACAGATAGAAAGAGACGTGCCTTGCAAGAGATAACAATTGAGTGGTTTTTCCCTGTGGGTCTCCCATCACTCCAGAAAACCAGAACCACTCAAGAGACACAAAGACACTACTTCTGACAAGCAGATTTTAAATTGAGTAAGGAGGGAAACAGAGACCCTTTTAGACCTTTAAGAGATAAAATTAGAGGATTCATATTAAGAGTGATGACCTTGCAAATGTGTGTAGGACTCAGGTACAGAGATTTGTCCAGAAGATGTCCGAAGAGGCAGTTATGATTAAAAACCAAATACTCTTGTGATGCTTAAATGGTCTCATATTTTCCAGCTTAAAGAAGAAAATAGTTCCTTGCATATTTTCAACACTGAGAACTGCTTCCCATTTTCTACATTTTTTATAATAGACCTTTTTTGACGATTGGTGAAGAAAAGGACTGCCTCTATCTTTCTATAGTGATGCCCCTTTTCTTAGCAGAGTATGTGATGCCTGTAGACATGGCTTTACAACATTTGGATATTATACATAAAGCTTAAAGCTCCAGTGGGAAGTGTTCACCCATGTGCCACAGAAGCAAAGGCAGCCTCCCTCCTTACCTTAGACAATGGAATTGTTTTTCCTCTGTTGGGGAGATTATATGAGCATCCTGACATCTATGGAGATGTTTTAAAGCTTCTGCTATTGATGATGCTTTTGTTCCCATCAGCCCTGGGGAGATAATGTTCATTATCCAGTTGAATGAAGTCAAGGTCAGAAAGAGTAAGTGGCTTATCCAAGCCCCACAGATTTGAATCAGACACACAGTGCCTCTGTTTAAGACTAGCTGACTCTAGGTTCCAGGAACTTTTTTTTTCTCTCAACTCCAAACAATTGGCAAGAATAGCTGTTCATGTGTTAGTCGTTGATCCTATTCTGCCTGTTTCACTCTATTTTGTGGAATCAGTACCCCACGTCCCGAGAACAACGCGTGACTACCCCATTAGCAAATCTGTTAATGTGGACATGCTGTGCTCAGTCACGAGGAGGCTAACTCAATTATCTTTCTTTTTGTTGGTTTTTGGTAGAGATGCTGAGGATTTCTGCTGTGGTTAGCTTACAACATGTTGTAAATATCAATATACTGCATATTAGCTGTGTAAAAGGAGCCTCAGCATTTCAAATGCTTATGAAGAAATGGAAATTTCAGGCTCTATTAATAGTATTAGTTTAACTCTGAGAGCAACAACCATACAGCCCCTTCAAGTTTATGAATGAAGGAGACAGATCTACAGGAAATTATCAAATTAGAGGGAGATATTATGGGGTCATGAATATTTTTGCTTTTGCATTTTTAGTCGCTCAGAGAAATCCTTATAGACAGCACTTTTGTGTGATTTGTGATAAGGTCATACACAGAACTCCCTGTGTAGCAGAGGCTGGTCTTAAATTCCTGATCCCTCTGCCTTCACCTCTTCAATTTGAGATTGCAGTCATTCATCATTACTCTTAGCTAAGAGAACATTCCAACAATAAATGATATTTCCCTGATTTTCTTTCAAGACATCAGAAATCTTGATTAAAAAAAAATTGAATGACAAGACAACCAACAGATAATATACTCTCTGGGTAAATTGCTGCCTTGATATATTCTCAATATTACAGAGCCATTAATTAATAGTGTGTTAAACTTCTTTATAAGTAACATATAGATGTGTTCATAGTAAAATTTTCAGCTAAATTACTTCTTTTAAAATATTGAGGTTTTTGTTGTTTTATCTGTATGTTTGGCCTGGATGTACATCAGTGCACCTAGTGTGGACTGGGTGTCTGCAGGGTCTAGAAGAGACCATCAGATCCCCTGCAAGTAGAGTTACAGATTGTTGTAAAGCCCTATGTGAATGCTGGAACTTGAACCTGGGTCCTTGGTGATAGGAGCAAGTGCTTTTATGCACTGATCCATCTCTCTAGTCCCATCATATGTTAGATATAAATGTTCATAGAATATTTAATTTCTCTCTTTCATCCCTCACAAACCTCTATCACACTCTATCTCATTGCAAATAAAGTGAAAAAAAAAATTCAATTTCATATGATCTTCCAGCCATTCAATTTGGCTCTTCTAGGCACCCTCTTTCTATGTCCATGGGGCAGCTTCCTGGGGCACAGACCTTCAGCTGAAGCAAAGGGCAAAAGCTTGAGATTTGGGGTTTATATACTTTCTGAGTTGAGAAGCCATTCTGGCTAGTTGCCTGGGCTAGTGATGACTAAGGAACAATGGATCTCTCCCTTTGTTGTCTCCCTTTCTGGAAGCATGTTGTCCTAGCCATCTGTCCTGGTGCAGAATTCCCTCTTCAGTCCCAGAGCTGCCCTGCTGCATTGGTCCCTCCAGAACTCTGCTCCCTTCACACAAGGCACCATAGGAAAACCTTCAGATTTCCTATACCACACGCATGATGGAATGCCAGGCACACACAGCTGAAAAGAGAGAAAGCAAACACTTAAAAAGCACCAAATCCATACTACAGGATGTGACTTCACCATCCCTTCCTCCAGAGAAGGACCTGGGGATTGATGTTCAGTCCTGCCCAGCAGACATGGCTGTGTAAGGAGGTGTGGTGAAGTGGGTGTGCAAAGGCTGGAAATGGAGCCAGAGTCCTGAAAGGCCAGCACCTTTGAGATAAAGGAATGTTGCTTGGATACCACTGAATTGGAACAGGAAGCAAAATCACACACCAACAGGACGTTATCAGGAAATATGCCTCCTCTTTCTACTCTAGCAATATATATATATACGTGTATATATACATATATCTACTACTATATATATACAACAATATATACATATATATTTATATGTGTATATATATACACACACACATATATATACATATATATATATATATTTCTACTACAAAAGACTGATAGAAGGAATTTGACAACATGGTCTGTGGAGTCTCAGCTCTGGTATCAGAATGTGGTGTATTTGAAAGATAGAAATGATACAGAGTTTTATAAAAGTCTCATCTGGTACTAGAGTCCCTTCATTTTTACAGGATAATATTAATAAAAACATTAGACCTTTCTTCCTAAATATTGGGCTGAGGAGATATCACATTTGGTAACATCCTTACTTTGTAAGCATGAAGACTATAATTGGATCTCTAGAAGCCACACAACTAATGGATCTGTATGGTGGTGCATGCTTGTAATTCCAGCACTAGAGACAGAGATTATCTAAAAACCTGTTACCACACTAAGCCATAGAGTACATCAAAATAACAAACAGCATTAGGTTTCCTCTCTCTTTCTCTCTCTCTTTCTCTCTCTCTCTCTCTCTCTCTCTCTCTCTCTCTCTCTGTCTGTGTGTGTGTGTGTGTGTGTGTGTGTGTGTGTGTGTGTGTGTGTGTATGTGTTCGTGAAGGTGCACTTCCCTTGTTGTAACACTGTATATTTGGAGGTCAGAGGACAACCTGGTTGTCAGTCCTCATTTTCCACCTTGTTGGAGTCAGGGTCACTTGTCTGCTGAGGACATTAGATTAGCTTGCCCATAAGCATCTAGGAAATCTCCTGTCTCTACCTGACATCTCACCCTAGGAGAAATGAGATTATAGAAGCATACCATTATTCCTTGATTCTAGGAATCCAAACTCAATCCTTTTAGGTAAGAACTTTGCCCATTGAGCTATCTCCCCAGCAACTAAGTATCTGTCTTTGACAACAGCATCTTTCTGCCAACTCATGGTGATTATTCCGTCTGAAATGTTTATCCACACCCAAACTTCATAAAGCTACTCATGGGCCAGCATCTCAGAAAGACCTTTCGGATCCACCCAGTCTGACCCCATCAGCACCACCCTGTGCCTTCCCACTAGGTTTCCTCTTGTCTGCTGCACTCAACAATTCCCGAAACTGCCCACTTGTTTGTTTCCTTTTTTGTTGATGTCTCTTCACATCCATGATAATAATTTGCTCCTTCAATCCCTGAATAAGTCATTGACCCAGCACAGATACTCAATAGAGACATAGTTCCCACTTTTCCCCCGTCATTCTCCTTCCTTTCTGTTTACTATTCAGTTTATTTGAACAAACACTGCTTGAATTGCAGCTTTTACCAGGAATGTGCTAGAAAGAGACAATAAGAAATGATCAGGAGATAGATTTTTCCATTTATGACTCATAATCCAGGTACTGGATGTAGTAATTTATTATAAAAACAGCATGAAGGAGGACCACAGTTGAAGTTTTGAAGAACATAGGGATATGATGATTAGAACTTTCTGTTCAAAATACAAACCCAACCCAGATTGCCCAAACACAAAGGAGAAATTATTCATTTACATAACTTTAAAAGTCCAGGCTTCACACAGGAATGTCCACACAATATTGTGGGCAATCAAATTTTCTCCATTTTCTGTCTCGTGTCTCACAGGTTCACTCATAGGAAGATCCCACGCCAACTAACAGGTACAAAGATGCCACTAGGACCTAGCAGCTTACATTTTGCTGGTTACAAGGCCTAACTTTCTTGACAAAATCTTGGAAGACTCTCATTGGCAAGGTAGAGTCATGACTGTAAACACACTTATTTTACTAACTGGTCACTTTGGACATCAGGTCATGATCTAAGAAATGTTTAGCATGAATGTCTTAGGACTTCACTTTATTTTAATTTGTCCATTGTTGCATTTGACAATGGGTGCAGATCTCCACCATGAGCTTTGTACTCACACTACAATCTCTGTATTTCAAATATTCACATTTTGCCACTTTAGTAGCTTTTCAGAAAAACTGTTAAAGAAAACATAATGCATGCTGCTACCTGGGAGTATCAAAAGAATGTAAAATTCCTACTCATGATTTATAAAAGAAGATTCCATGCAAGCAATAGGAATCAGACTATATGACAGTTACATAGATAAGAAAACAATTATATGAAAACTGAAATAATTGACTTATAGGAGATTGGCAACACAGATGTGAAATCAACAATTCATTATACAGTCATTGGAGGCTTAGATACAAAATTTAAGGTCAGTGTCTCTTCTAATAGCTGGGCCAGTTTAAAAAAAAATTAGTCTAAGGTCCATGGTCATGTTGTCACTATGTGCCTTCCTCTTCCATAAACATTCTCTTCTTCCCCCATTCAAGACAAAATCAACAGCTAGAACCTACTGAATATCTATAATGCCAGTCTGAAGAAATAGCTAAAACTGTATTAACATGTATTGTGCTAAGTATTTGCTACTTTTGTGTGTTAAATCTTCACAGTGTCAGAAGTGGACACCTTTGTCACCTCCATGCCATTCATGAGGAATAAATGCCAGAGGGTTTAAGAGGTTTATTCAGTATCATACAATGCCAGCCAGCCAGTCTTTCAATGTTCTTTGCTGCTGCCAAAAAAAAAAAAAAAAAAAAAAAAAAAAAAAGTCCAAGCCCTATGTCATAAAGATACTTCTATTTCTCCAGCCCATAGTTATGGATTCTTTCTACACCTCTGATTATGTTTACTACTGAAAAGTACAATTAACATTTTATGATACATTACTCTTAACCTGTAACAGACCTAATATAACATGACCTGTGTCATATCTAATTTTCTTTACTAGGAGCTGAATGTTTGCTCACTGTTTCTATTCAACTGTGGTGTGAAGGTAAGCAACCAAGCAATGATCTAGAATTTGATCTTGCCTTTCTAGCAGGAGTAGCTAGGTATAAAATAGATGTTCAATGTAGATGCATTAGTTTAATTATTAAAAATTCAGAACCATTAAGATACAACTTTTTTTTTTTTTGCTTTTCAAGGCTGTAATATCGTGTCACCTTCTTACTATAGAGTGCTGTCTCAATTGTCATTCTCATACAATCTAAAGTAGTGAACGTGACTTACTCACAGCTTATTAAACTGTGGCTCACAACTCCTATGAGTCACAGAACCAAATGTGGGGGGGTCACATAAAGATTGGCAGTAGTAAAGGTATGCTCGATATACAACTGTCAAATATTAACTTGAAATTAAACATTAATAAAAATGAATATGATATGTTTATGGTAATACTTGCCTACGTTGAACCAGGGGCCCTCACTGCAATCTTGGTTCTGAATGTGACACACACAGACTTTGCATTGCATGTGCTGTTGTACCACATGACATTAACAAATGCTTCCTGAAACACCCTGGTTGGAGTGAAGGTCATGTGTATTTATGAGCTGTAGTAATTTTGTTGTACATGCGAAGTTTTCTGCTCATATAAACATGATGGTTTAATTACAGCAACAGACTTATCTCTTGAGCATGTAAGTGATAAATCAGCATATCTGAGTTGTCCTATAGAGAATGCTTAATCCTTGATATTGGAGTTGCTAACTTGTGTTTCATAAAAAAAAAAAATGAAGTTTGGTTTGGGATCAGGATAGAATTTCTAACAATTTCTGAGATGACGCTAAATATACTTTGGTCATTTTGTACTGTGTGTTTATGTAAAATTACTTTTTCGGCACTCATGATTACAAAATCAAAATATTGATCAATTATAGAAATGATGAAGACTTCATGTGACCTGAAACACCAAATATACAGCCATGATTCAATTCTTCATTGGAAACCAAATAAGCAGATTCATCTCAATAGCAGGCAGTTTCACCTTAGTCTTTAATAAGTGATAAAATTATCCAAAAATTATTTTAAGGTAAATTTCCTTATGATTTATTGTCAATAGCCTTTGAGTTCACATAGCTATTGGATATGCCACCTACTTATGGTCAAGAAAAAATTCTCAGGTGAAAAAACATAATGAATGGAAAAGCCTTTATGTGAAATAGTCTACCAGGAATTACAGCAAGTGACCTATTTCAAAGGTGGTCACTTGTGAGAGCTTTTGTGCTGTGCTCAGAGGGGTGACTCATGATGTGGCCATTTGGTACTTTTTTTTGCATTTGCAAAATGAATCAACAAGTGACCATTTCCCTAGAAGAATGAGATGGTAGTAACGGTGGCTGTAATTTTGTAATTTTTGAAGCTGTGTGTACATCTCTGTAGAAAAGTACACACAAATTGTGAAGAACTTGGTTGAAACATCAGAACATTATCTGACTTTTTTAAAAATAGAAACTAAATGTATTCAACTATATGGATGGTATAGATAGCATACTCTCTGTAACAGAGAGAGGACCCAGGGTAGAAGATAGAGTAATGGGAATATAGCCCAATGCTCAGTTGGGCATCTCCAGAAATGCCCACTGCTTCCGTTGCTGGGTCTAGGAACCACAGCTTTGTTAATTATCAGGTGTTGGGCAAAGGTTGCTCTCTTAGAACTTCTGTCACTGCTGCCTGAAAACCTCCCTCAGAGAGGCTCTTCCCTGGTCCCTGTCTTAGCGAATTAAAGTTGTGCATGGATGGAACAGCTGCACGCTAGTATAAGAAGGAACTGAAATAACAAATGTCTATTTGGTTTTTAGTCTAGTGAAGGAGTCAGATAAAGGGACTTCACAATACATGAGAAAAGTTACCGGGATCTGTATAAGTTTTTACTATTTGTTTTAGACGATAAAATTTAAGAAAGCATAAAATAATTATGGTTTTCAACAAACATTTTTAACCTTCAAATCTAACAATAACCATAATAATATAGCCTGAAACACACACAGCCTCCAGTCCTGATTGTGAGATGGATTTGTCAAAGAATTTAATGATAAAGACAGTGAGAAATGAAGCAAACGATGTTTCCACAGAGCACACGGTGATGGTGGGGATACCGGTGATGATGATTGGGCATTCACTGGCTAAAGACATGGTAAAAATCATAATTTCTGACTCTTGCAACATTTTGTTAACAAAGAAAAGTGTCTTAATTGTTTGGCATGTTTGAAGCTGCAGCCAGAGATTTGCATCTCAGTTCGGTAAATTTTACATGCCAAGATCTGCCATTCTGAGTTAACAATGTGGCTGAGCACCAATCAGTGGGATATGTCAGCACATCAGGGCCTCGGAAGAAATAAGTCATGTGTAATTGGTGATGCATTATCATCTAAATCTAACAAATCTAAGAGGTAAAGGCAGATGCTCCAATCCCAGAACAGTTTATGTTTTCAGTGTACACACACTCAGGAGAGTATGCTTAAGGCAGCATGTCAGGAAACATTTTAATGTGCTGCTGACGTGAATGCCCATGAGTCTTAAAAAGTGTTGACCTTCTGAAAGTGGAGGCTTCTGTCACTCTTCTATTTGAGAAATGAAGCAGCCCTGTTGTAGATTCCTCCCCTGTCCTTCTGCTACCCTCTTAATTAACTGTCACTGGTAAATTAATAAATTGATGAGTGTGGACTGATTTCAGATTTCAAATAGCAAGTATAATAATCCCTTTGTGGGTTGACTATGTCACACAAAACAGTGAATAAATGGTTGTTCCTAGAGCTCTCTGTTCCTGTGAACCTGACCATTTTGTCACAAGAAGCACTTGGTGCAGGGAAAAATGGAAAATAAGGATGGAGGCTGGGGATGGAGGATCCTTGTTGTTTCCTTTATGTTGCTGGAGATTGGATGTAGGACCACCCACTTGCTAGGCAGACACTGCACCACTGAGCTTTTTCCCCAGCACAGGTTACCTTGAACAACTTGTATATCCCAGGTAGGCCTTGAACTTTAAATCCTTTTGTCTCCTAAGTGGCTAGAATTATAGACCTATGTCTCCATGCCCTATGGATAATCTTTTATCAATCCTATGATGATTGGAAAGTTCTTTTTTCCCCCACACTCTTGGGAAACTCTGAAAGTTCATTAGAATCTTCTTTATGGCTGGTAGAGCTCACAGGGAAGTTGGAAACCTTCACACTATTACATCCCACACAGTCAAAGACTCTCTGTGAAGCAGACCATCCTACATCTTCCATGAGTTACAAACACTGTATTTGGAATTATTTAATAATAAGAATAATGGCTTTACTATTGAAAATATGCTGGCCAAATTTTATTGAGCACATGGTATGTCACAGTCTACAGTCTAAGCATTTCTCATGCATTCATTTATTTAACCTTCATTCTAGCTTAAATGATGATGGGTAGATGCCATCATTAATATTATCCTCAAAGGTCAAGGGCACAAAGAACTGAGACAGCTCAGTGACTATCTACCACTGCTAGAGCAAGGATACAATTTTTACTTGGGAAGATTAGCTCTGAGTTTTATTATTCAGAATTGAAGCTTAAAAAAACTAACTTGAGCAAAGTGACCTATTTCAAAGGTGATCACTGTGATCTTCTCATCATAGAGAAAAACTACCTGTCATCTCTTTTTCCCAGAAAGAGCAGAAATCAAGAAACTTCTAGCACAGAATAGCTGTAATGTCTTTGCGCAGCTCTGGGTAAGAACACACTAGTGTTCTATGGGAATGTCCTGAGTACTTATTGTTCAGTGAATGGGATCCTGCAGGCTACTGCTGGTTCTCTCGTGTCTTATTGTGTGAGCTGAAGTTTCTCAAAATGAGCAGAAACCACACCATCATTATCACGCATGCAGCAATGAGATGAAGCATTGAGCAAAACAAATCTGGTTTCCTTCTTTTGCAACTCAACAGGAAAACTTCCTTTATTCTATGTATAACTTGACATATGACAGATCAGAGTGGAAAAGAGTAGACACATCAGGGAATAAAAATTAACTAGTTTAGCATGCAATCAGAAACCTCTAGTATCTGTACGAGGACTTAATAATAAGGTTTTTGCATTTACAACTGAATAATTACCAAGAGTTTATGCAACAGGCAAGCGTAATTCTTATGTGGACTACAAATGAAGCCTCCTGAAAGCTTAATTACAGCTATCATGCTACTTAGGGCAGTCAAAGACAGACTGGAAATAAATGTGAGGAGCAAGGTTCTTTATTCTTAGATAAAAACACTAGAAAAAAAGCTGTTATGTGCACATGGCAAAAAAATTCAAGTTGCATACCATTGTTTTGCCTTTATGGCTTTCTGTTTTTTATTCTGTATTACTTAAAATATTCTAAAATATTCTGTTTTTTAACATATATGACAAATGCAAATCTTATTTTATAAATATATGAAGTGATGGGCATGTGGCCATAGGATTTGCTGAGCCATGTGTATTCATATTCCAGAGAGGCCAGAAATAGAAATGACAGGGTGAGAAAATGTATAGTCAAATCTGCTAGATAAAACATGCTATAAGAAAAGTAACCTGGTTTCTGGAACAATTAAAAGTATTAAGACAAATTATTTATTTGTGTGTGTGCATGTGTCTGTGCCATGGTGTGCATATCATGTGACAGAAGAGGATTTGGAGGGGGTGTTGCTGTTCTCTCTACTATAGGGCAGAAAGGGACTGAACTCAAGTCATTGGGCTTAAAGCACCTTTACAAACGGAACTATCTCTCTGACTTCCTTTTATTTCTTAAAACAGTTGGAACACAAATTAAAGTGTCTGACCATGGGAGGTGGCACCAGCTCCATCTTCTTCCCAATAGTTTCCCCCACTGACCTCTTGTCACATGTGACCTATCACATTCTTTAACTATTTTGTCTTTTTTTCTTTTCTTTTCTCATTCCCTTAAGAGGACAGCTTAAGACATCTCACGCATGCAGCAATGATTTGGGCTAGACAGCTGGCTCAGCGGTTAAGAGCACTGACTGTTCTTCCAGAGGATGTGAGTTCGATTCCCAGCATCCACATGGCAGCTAACAACTGTCTCTAATTCCGAGATCTGACACCCTTATATAGTTATACATGCAGGCAAAACACCAATTCACATAAAATATTTTTTAAATAGATCTCCTTTCCCTCTGGTGCACCCTTTATAGCTTCATTACTTCCAAACTCATAAGAATTAGAACCCAAAGTCACCATTTGAAAGAAAGCATGAGTATGTATGAGTATGGTTTGTTTCATTTAACATCATGATTCATAGTTACATACATTTTCTGAAAATGTCAGTGTTTAATGTAACTAAAAATAACAGGCTTCAGATGCTGTGCAGTACTAGCTAGAAATATAGTATAAAGTATGAATAATTTCTGTGAAGAAATATATTTGTGTTTGAATTTTTAAATCAAATACAACTATATTTAGTAAAATATATTTACATATGTGTATAAATGTACACAAAGAGAGAAAGAGAGGAGAAAGAAAGAAAGAATCATAGCCTAATTAGACTCTTTGAAAGGTAAACTTTCAAAAAACAAAAAAAAAAAAGAAAGAAAGGTAAACTTTCTCTAAGAAGTATTCATCGGCCACAAAAGAGCAACATCAACTTATTATCAACTATGGATAAGACCTGAAGTTTGGTATTGCAGACAGAAGAATGAATATGTGCTATGCAGTTTAAGACTCAATTCAAGAGTGGCTCAGAAAGATGAAAATGGCTCAAGGCTTCTCAAAGCATAGGGTCAAGAATTTGGTCAGAGTCAAAATATCCAAAATACCAAAATACCCAAAATATCCTGCAGATATTCTGCTCATATGAATCACATTGGTTTATTTTACTATATTAGAATGTAATTTCTAGAAACACACACTCTAAAACATTTAGTTTAGAAAATCATGGATATATAAGAACCATCACAGAACATTACTTCATTCTTTCAAAAATAAGCAAGCTGTAGTATGTACAAGGAATGTCATTATATTATGTATAATGTTTATTAACATTATCTTCTTGAAATTTGAAAGTCTCATAAAATTCGGCTCAATTAGAGATATCTAGATTCTTTTTTTTTTTTTTTTTTTTTTTTTTTTTTTTTTTTTTTTTTTTTTTTTTTTTT